>JASVEL010000205.1:0-85126 GCA_032618575.1 Nicotiana noctiflora | reverse complement strand
CAACTGATGGAAGGAAAATATAAATTGGCTTGATGTTGATAAAGAGGATACTCTAGCCCATCTCACCTCGAATGAGACCCGGCTCTGAGGTGCTAAAGTGAAAAATCAGGCCCAGACCAAGAAGATCAAGGAGTTAAAGCAAGACTCGCTGAATCCGTGGCTAAGGTTGCTGAGGCCAAGGCCGAAGTTGAGAAGACGTATGACACGACTGACAAACCATCATTGTATAATTAAGGGATGCCAATGCTGTTCAAGCGGAGCTAAAGAGGCCTCCGATCGGGAGAAATTGGTCAGTTATTTGGTCAAGTGTCAATCTTGGAGGGAGACCCTCGAAGAGATCCACGCTCGAGGTTTCGACCTCACTAATGAGATAGACAGAGAAAAAGCACTTGAGGCTTATGCCAAGTTCCTCATTTCTTTCGATGATAAAGATTTTATTAGTGGCTTTGAGGACGAGGGAGATGAGGATGGAGCGAGGAGGAGGTTCCCGAGGATGCGGCTCCCAAAGTAGATTAGGCTCTTAGGATTTTGTTTTTGTTTCATTGTTTTTATGTAAGGCCCCTCGTGGGTAATGTAAATACCATTTATAGTTATAAATAATTCCCCATCTGATTTGTATTGAATTCTGCTTTGTTTTCATTTGAAGAATTTTGATGTTATGACTTCAATGATCAAGTGAACACTGCATCAGATTCTGAATAGAACAAACCCTTAGGTTTCTTAATGATCAATGGGCGGTCTTAGAACTTATAACAGAATACCTCTTAAGGTTTTTGTTAATACTTGAGCGATGCGCTTCCTGATTTGATGCGAGCTTAGGATGACATGACTCTTGAGTTTGAGTTGAGTGAGAGCAAGGTCTCGAACTCTACATGCTCCGGCCCTTAGGCTCTTTTATATCGGCCCTTAGGCTCTTTTATACCGGCCCTTAGGCTCTTTTATATCGGCCCGTAGGCTCTTTAAGTTGGGGAAATTTGGCCTCTAAAGCAACTATAATATTTCTCCCTTTTTGGCTAAAAGACTTAATGAACATTTATTTATGCCTTAGTATGTGTTTCTTGTACCCGTGGATCTTTTGAAGGTTTGATCGATCGGAACCTCATTTGTCATCCTTTTGTGTTACATAATTGAATACCTCTTGAGGCTTTTCTGAAGGTTGAAGTTATCGAAGCCTTTAAATTATTCGAGGGCTAATTTTATCGAAGACATTTTTTATTTTCTTTTGCCGAGGGTAGCCGAATTAACCGATTTTTCAAAGTATTTGAAGGCCTTTAACTTATGGCAGAAGTCAAACGTTACTGCACCACATTATTTGGGGCAAACCTTTTTTTATATGACCGTAGTCTTTAATATGGTCGTAGCCTTCGGGTATGTCTCTTGGACTTATTTCTCGAAAATCTTTCGAACTTTTTCAAAAGGTTAGTCCCCAAGTATGATGAACTTGGTCTTTATGTCGAGGGGATGCCTCTTTGAGGTCTTATGAATTCAAGTTTGGATGACTCGAATGTGTTGACTATAGATGACAGTGCCCGAGTATTCGAGGTGTATTTGTGCTTTGGCCCTTCAGCTGTTTCTCGCAAGATCACAAGTATGATGTTCGTATAGTAACAAATTTCTTTGAGACACAAAGTGTTTTGATATAGCGATAATTCTCCTTTGAATTACTGATACATGCGTACATTTTGCGTCGTCGGGGCTCGAATATTCCACATGGACAGGGTTCATCTCGAGGTTAATCGGAAAGAAGCCTTGGATACTGCTGAATTATCCTTAGGTAACATATAGTTGTTGCCTCGTTAAAAACCTCACCAGTAAAACTCATTTGGGAAAAATCTAAGGGAAAAAAAGTGCAACGCGTGCTTTAAAACCTTTCACATTTGAGGCACCATCCATGAAAAGGGTCCATACCCCCGAAGATGTACCCGATGTTAGCAAAATTTCTTTCTCCACTTCGGGTATGAGGGTTAGCGTAAAATCAGCCACGAAGTCAGCTAGTATTTGAGACTTGATGACCATTCGGGGTTGATACTCAATATCGTACACACCAAGTTCGACGGCCCATTTGGCCAACCGGCCTGACAGTTTGGGCTTATGCAAAACATTTCGAAGGGGATAAGTGGTCAACACAAATATGGGATGATATTAAAAATATGTCTTTAAGTTTATAGATGCACTTATTAATTCACAGTGCAAATTATTCTAAGTGTGGATGCCTAGTTTCGGCATTCCCTATTGTTCGACTTACATAATAGACATGGGAATTGCGTACCCCTCTCTTCTCAAACCAATACCCCACTTACCGCTATCTCGTTCACTGCTAAATATAAGTAAATATTTTTGTCTACCTTCGGAGTATGAAGTAGAGGTGGGCTCAATAAATATCACTTTAAATCTTCCAATGCTTGCTGACATTCCAGGGTCCATGCAAAATCTTTTTTCTTTTTTAGCAAGGAAAAGAATCTATAGCTTCGATTCAATAACCTCAAAATAAATTGACCCAGGGCGGTTATTTGTCTTGTTAAACTTTGTACGACTTTCACATTGTCTAAATGGTGATATCTTCGATGGCCTTGATCTTGTCAGGGTTGATTTTGATCCCTGGATTTGATACCATGAATTCGAGGAACTTGCCCGAACTGACCCCGAAGGCACATTTCTCTGGGTTAAGCTGCATGTTGTACTTTCTCAAGATTTTGATTGTTTCTTGCAAGTGAGTTAAATGGTTATCTACGCGTAGGGAGTTAACCAACATATCATCAATGTAAACTTCTATTAATTTACCTATCTATTTCTCAAACATTCTGTGAATTTAGTGTTGGTATATTGCTCTAGCATTTTTTAGCCCGAAGGGAATTACATTGTAACAGTATGTTCCAAACTTAGTGACAAAATATGGTTTTTCCTAGTCCTCTAGGTTCGTCTGAATTTGATTGTACTGGGAGTAGGCATTGAGAAAGGTTAGAATCTCATGGTGGTCGTGGCACCGATCATGCGATCGACCATCAGTCCAGTTATATGCATGCAAGCCACACGGGCACAGTGAAATTATCACTTTTTACTTTCAAATTATCATGAATTATAGATTAAGTGTTTAAAACCTCGTAATTTTTACTAATCATTGCTAGACGATGTTCAACTCAGGAATGATATTATGAAAACATGCTAATATTATGGAAACAGTGATAATAACCCCCAAAGGATCCATATAATCGGCTTACAGCCTGAATATGATCATAACAATCTAAGTGGGATATTTATCAACCAATTTCTAACCAATAACACAGTACTAACATCACTCGGGCGGACTAAGTCATAGTCCCTGATCACAAATGACCCTGCACTCGCTATAGAGTACGTCTCCCGCCTTAATATAGTGTCACAGTGTGATATACCGGGGTTTCAAACCCTCAGGTCACCATCCACATCTATTACTCACCTTAAACCGGTCACGGGACTACTCCACTAAGCCTTTTCCTTTCGAATCAACCTCCTGGCATGTCTAATCTGATCCAAACCACGAAGAATATGTTATAACAAGCTAATGGAATATAACCCAATTGAAAGAACTCGAAAAACACCCAAGAACACTATGTTGGTAAAACCCGAGCTCCGAGCTCACTTCTCGAAAAATTATGAAATTTACATTACCGGAATCCTCATTTCGCCACGAGTCTACCCATATCAAATTCGTCAAAATCGAAGTCCATTTGACCCCTCAAATTCCAAGTTTACACTTTCTTAGTTTCAAGCTCTAACCTCCATTTTTACCCTTTAAATCCTTGGATTTTCAGCATTTAATCCTTATTTATACACCATAACCACATTATTCGAGTCTATAAATTCATACATGATGGAATCCCCTTCGAATCCCTTCCAAATCGTCCAAAATTGCCTTTTCCCGAAGTCTAAAAATGTTTTCTTATCTTCTGAAATTCGCGAACACTGTTTCATTAAAACCCTTCAACAATTTTCGCTTCTACGGTCCCGCTACCGCTTACGCAGGACCGCTTCTACGGCCATATGACCGCTTCGGCTTTTGACTTAACTCCCCCGGGTGCCGCTTTTGCGACTAAAAGCCCGCTTATGCGGTTTCCCCTCAACAACTTTTGCGATGAATTGTCTGCTTATGCGGACCCGCTTTTGCGGAAGGACTTCTGTTCCTAGAAGTTTTGATAGATTTTCTGATAGTACTACCTGTTGGTGGTTTCAAAACAATACCAATCCCGGACCCTTTCACATTTGAGGCACCATCCATGAAAAGGGCCCATACCCCCGAAGATGTACCCAATTTTAGCAAAATTTCTTTCTCCACTTCGGGTATGAGGGTCGGCGTAAACTCAGCCACAAAGTTAGCTAGTATTTGAGACTTGATGACCATTCGGGGTTGATACTCGATATCGTACCCACCAAGTTCGACGGCCCATTTGGCTAACTCGCCTGACAGTTTGGGCTTATGCAAAATATTTCGAAGGGGATAAGTGGTCAACACACATATGGGATGATATTAAAAATATGTCTTTAAGTTTCTAGACGCACTTATTAATTCAAGTGCAAATTTTTCTAAGTGTGGATGCCTAGTTTCGGCATTCCCTAGAGTTCGACTTTCATAAGAGGCATGGGAATTGCGTACCCCTCTCTTCTCACACCAATGCCCCACTTACCGCTATCTCAGACACTGCTAAATATAAGTAAATATTTTTGTCTACCTCCGGAGTACAAATTAGAGGTGGGCTCAATAAATATCACTTTAAATCCTCCAATGCTTGCTGACGTTCCAGGGTCCATGCAAAATCTTTTTTTTAGCAAGGAAAAGAATCTATAGCTTCGATTCAATAACCTCAAAATAAATTGACCCAATGTGGTTATTTGTCCTGCTAAACTTTGTACGACTTTCACATTGTCTACAATGGTGATATCTTTGATGGCCTTGATCTTGTCAGGGTTGATTTTGATCCCTGGATTTGATACCATGAATTCGAGGAACTTGCCTGAACTGACCCCAAAGGCACATTTCTCTAGGTTAAGCTGCTTGTTGTACTTCCACAAGATTTCTCTAGGTTAAGCTGCTTGACAAGAACAAGTGTGAAAATAACGTGTATTATCAAGATCAGTACTGAAATAATCACTATTTATCTTTAGCCCCACGGTGGGCACCAAACTATTTACCTTAAAAATACGAGTGACAATTAAATTTGATTTATGATTTTTAAAAAAAATACTCCATTCGTTTCAATTTATGTGAACTTATTTTCTTTTTAGTACGTGCCAAAAAGAATGATCTTTTCCCTGTTTGGAAAGAATTTACCTTTATACAATAATTTATAGCCACACAAAATATATGTGCTTCATTTTACACCACAAGTTCAAAAATCTGCTCTCTTTTCTTAAACTCTGTGTCTAGTCAAATGGGTTCACATAAATTAAAACATAGGGAGTATGTGATTTAGTTCAATACTAATTAATAACCAAGAAAACTAACGTATAGATGAAGGAAATAAGTAAAATCAAACTAGCATGCAAGACAATCTCGACTTCGAGTTAAGGTGGCTCGAGACAAGAACAATTAAGTAAAAAGACGCTTTTGATGAAATATGAGCCAAAAAGTAATAGAGTATATTCTTTGCTAATGATTGATGATGTTTACAAATGATTGGGGTCCCCTTTATATATTGGGGGAACCCTAAATAAGATACATTAATATTTACAGTAAAGAATCATATTGAGATATTTATCTAACCGCCTAGTACAGATTCGTACAAATCTATTCCGAAATTTACATCATGATCTTAGGGACGTGATAGAAATCTTGCTCATTCTATTACAAACTTATAACAGCATCATCTCAGGGTTGATCACATTGGTCCCCAGCATTCCTCGAACGCTTAAATCTTCGAGTCTCGCGTTCTGCCTTCGGACTCGAACTCGATCCATAGTGTGTCTAATCTTCGATGGAATCTTCTGTTACTCGTGGTAGGCCTTCGGTCCCGCAAAATCGGGTCACATAATTTTACCGTATACAAAATTAGAATTAGGTAAAGGCATAAAAGATAATATGGGGAATGTAACGTTTTTCTTGTTTGTGTCAAAGTTTTGGAGTATTTCGTTTTGGCCTATGTGGCTAGATGAGTTATGGTGGTATTCCATCGGTTCTTGGAATAAATGCCAAAACGTGCATGTACATCTTCTGATCTTTAAAACCAGAATAACAAGATTTTTAACTTTTATTGAGAGAATCCTCTGACGAACCACATGGGGTCTTTTGAGCCACGTTTTTTCAATTTGGTTTCACTCAGAAAGCGAAACTACGGTTCGTGTTTTCGTGCACCTTGACTGTATCTGCATGTACAAAGAAGTAAATGGTTGAAATGAAGATATGATTCACTGAAGTTAAGGACATGTTAAACTAAGAGGATTGTCAAGCTGGCACTTGAATAGACTGATTAGTCTTGAAGTAAAATGAATAAAGGACAAAAAACTAACGCCGTTGCCGGGGATCGAACCCGGGTCACCCGCGTGACAGGCGGGAATACTTACCACTATACTACAACGACCTTGGTGCTTACTGACTCCAAAATATATGTTTTGACTATGTTCCACGCAAAAATTACACTACCAAGTTGTACGTTTGATGCACTTGGTTGAGAAATACAAAAGTCATAATAACTTATGAATGAAGGCTTTTGCCGATATACACAAATTATATGAATCTCCACAGTTTTGGTTTTCCGTATTACTATTAGATTATGGTCTTGCTACAGTACGCATTTGAAACTAGTACATACATTCAGTACCATATTTCTCTTACAATTTACTGTAATTGTACATCCAGAAATGCATACTTGTGTAAATACCAGCCTCTATATTGAATGTGAGTGTCTTCCTCATGCTTGCTTAAAATTTCATCTGCGCAAACACCTTATTAGTTACCTTGAAATTTTCATTCTTCTACTTAGTACAAACATTACATCAACTCCTTGGAATTGGCATGCGAGCAAACAACAGTCAACTTGTAAGCTATTTTAAGGTTCGAATACCACAAGGATAGCCATAAAGATTTTCCTCAAATCCCATAATCTCGGTGTAAATCGCCTGCCTTAGACCGGACTGCGGAGGAGGAAAAAAAAAACAGAAATTGATGAAAAAATGACAATATCTTGCAAATGTTTTCCACTGAGAAAAACTTAAGGCCACTACAATGAAGGGGGAAAAGGATTCGCTGCATTCCGCTATATATCAACCACTTGTCTGAAGACAGTTGACTCATCGAAAAATACAGAGCCAGACACTAGAACTTAGCAACTTTGGCTTCTATTACAAAGGCTCAACTATGAATAACCTTCAATCTTGAAAACTTACTTTTCCAGTAGAAATTGAAAACATAGCAATTTTTCCGCTTCTCGGCTACCAAGGAGCATTCAAGAACTTGGAGAAGTTTGACTTGAATGTATGTACTCCATGGAGAACGCGAGTTGAACTTTTATAACAAACAACCATCCTTTGTGGTCATATAATGCAAGCTATCCATCATTCCTACTGTTTTGTCATTGGCTGTCGCAACGAGATCTCTGCATTTTGGGGGTACCAAACAGTTATACTCAGAGTAATCTGCTTCTGGAGGTGAAAGTTCCAAGTAAAATTAATCTCGAACAAGATTAAGAAACATTAGACAAGCAGATGAAAGTTATCTCTACTTATTTTTACTCACAAGTAAACTGCCAAATTAAATTCAGAAAACAACAAAGCAACCCCAACTGTAAAAACAGAAAGAAGGAGAAAATATCAAAAACCTTCCCAGTCAAATTGAAAGAGGAAAGCAAGCAAGTAATTTGTTGGCTGAATCTAAATAATGTACCAATGATGTACGCACCAAAGGCAGAACTGGTCAGCTGACATTTCAAGCCACCTGGAACTTCCTTTAAGTCTATAAATCTCTACATTCAAGCAATTGCCAACGATAAAACCATCTGAATTCATCGATCCATTGCACAGTTCATGAACCTTATATAAGCAAATAATACATGAAGAAGCTTCATCTAACAAGGATTACTCAGGAGAAAAGTGATAAGGCGAGAAAAGCATAACTTTCATGCCTCTTGAATCTTCTGCAGGAAGCTAGACAGGAAGGATAAAACTACACACAGGGATACCTTCAGGATACCATATCACTGGACTGAAAATTCTGAATAAGAGGCGTTTCTAACCCGATGCATTATTTTTCTGTTTCCTTACTAACAAAATATCTTGAATCCTGAAAATGAAGAGGTTCATTCCCCCAAGACGTCCAGCCGGGTATCATTTCTCTAGCAAATAGTTCAATGCAACGAGCAGGCCTATACCCCGGCACATAATCCAGAAGCAGCTCTAATTCATGTGGGCAATGGTAGGAGGAAAATTATCAGAAATTATCAGACAGAAAATCCAGCAGTAAATGAGAGAAAATCAATAACATGAAGAAAAGAAGGGCACAAAGAGAAACTACATTATTAAAAAGGAAACAACAAAAATTCAAATGACAACCAGAAAAGATACCTCCAAGGGGGGTTTTCCTTGAATAATCACCAGGAACACTGACGAATACTCGATTATCTGGTATAGGATTCAGTCTTGTTATATTGTCAGAATCAGTCTCCTGCAAAATCACGGGGAATTGAAGAGAAGAGTTGCTTTAACAAAGGCACCTCTAAGGCATAGGAAAAGCTAACCTTTCCGTCACAGTATCCTAGAAGAAGGCATTCATATGGCCGATGATGAAAGAGGTCCAATTCACCAGTCATCATCCCATTTGCCTTAACCTGTAACAAAAATCAACTTAGATACCTTAGCACATATTTTCATTCGATATACATTGTTCAGGCTCCTCTCTCTGGGAGTAGTAGATATGTTAAGGGTCTACAAAGGTTGTGTAAGAAATGATACCTTCAACCAATAAAAGCTAGCTGCATATTTTACTCCCCATTTGGGAAATAAATCATTCTCCACAAAATCTCGCAACTTTTCCCTGTTGGTAACCCACAATGCAACAAGTGCTCCATAGGTATGACAAAGTTGCTTGACAGGGAGAGATAAGAAGTATCGGTTAGGTAAAGTTGGGTACCTGCAACAACATGGAATTGCATATTGAATTGAAGCAATCTACAACACAGACCTTTACGCCTAATAGTTTTAGCTTCTAATATACAAAGCAGATATAAATTGACCCCGTTCTAATCACTTGCAGGAAATTCAAACTTATAATAACTGTTTCATTCAACTACCATCCGATGTCTACCAGTCTACCATACTCCACCTCACCCCAAATTTAAAGAGAATTTCCCTGTAGGGTGTACAGGATATGCATTGTTTCTACAACTGACATTCTTCAAGAAAAAACTTTGCAGAGAGTGGAACCCTCAAAAATAAACGCAAGGCAAGACTAGCAAATAATCAAGAAGCAAGAGAGACAAATCTCGGGAAGGATTAACACACACCTCAGTTTCTGATGAGCGCTGCCATTTTCCCAAGGGGGATCTATGACTATGAGATTGAAGCCACAATCAGAATCAGCTGTAAGAAGAAAACACCACTCGGAGTTTAAGCAGCAGCTCCAGAATTCCAAATTATGCAATAACCATGAAAACTAGTACTCCATGGAGTAAGATATATGGCAAGAAATCAGGATTTCTGCCTTTTTAAGTTGGCTACTTGCCAATACATTGTAGGTCCCATACAAATGGAATTTAATAAGTATTCCTCAAACACAAGAAGAAAGGATTTTGGCTCATTACCTGGGATTAAGTTCTCAATCTGCCGCAAATCAGACTTTAAGGCAACAAGAACAATAAAGGCAAAAAGTCAGATTTGTAAGCAAAGCAGATAAAAGAAACAAAACCATTAGAAAAAAAAATTGAAAGCCATTAGTAAAACCCAAATGATTCTGGATTAGAAATTTTCATGAAGGAAAAAAAGCTTTCTTAGAAACAACTAAAGAAGCATCTGCCATGTATCATACCATATAGAAACAACTCCTTTTGGGAATAATAAACTTGTGATTTAAAAGCTCAGCCTCTATATCACAGCTTCCCTCATTGGCGACTAGATTATTAAATACAGGGGTCACTCTTTGCTCAATACTCTGAACAAGTGTGGAACCTGGAAACCACGCAAGACAACTAGAATACATAAGCATGGTACGATCGCAAGAAATATGCTAACAAATTACTAAAAAATTGTATCGAAATGCATAAAGGGTGAATAGGTCAGTGTATCAAGGCATGGAAACAGCCTCTTTTGCGAAATCACAAAGCGAAAAACTGACAATATCCGCCCACACTTAAGCCCTTTTTTATTTAAAATAAACTCTCGTAACTAAAGCAAACCTCCATTGTGGAAAGTTTTATCAATCTGATGATAATTGAGAGCAATCTCATACAATGGAGCTTGCCAAACACTTCCGAGCTCCATAAACGAAAGCTCACTACTTTCCTCTGACAACTCCTTGCATTCCCCCACAGCACATCCATCATTCCTCAAATTTCTCAAAACATTCAAAAGATCAGTAGCTTCAAGCAGAGTTTTATGCGCTTTCAGTAATAACGGCTTCACCTCCTTCAACACAAATAAAAACAAACAAATATTTATTGATCAAAATCTCACACTTAATGCACAGAAAATAAGCAGCTGCATATTATACATACAAGTTAAGGTTTTTGAAAATGTAAAAAAGTTAAAGGTACCTGATGACGACGATCAGCGATTTGTTCGCGTTCATTGAGAGATTGAGGCTTTTTCTTCTGTTTACGTTTTCGTTTTCTAGAATCTTCGGAAGCTTTGTTTGAGGAATCGAAGAAGCGAGAGTAGTACGTAGAAGGCGAAACCCTAAACCGGGTGTAAGAACGGTTAAGAATTCGAACCGGGTCGATAAAGAAGGCATTTGAGATTAACTGATAAATACCGGATTCTGAAAACAATTGCAATTGATTGTTTTCCATCTACAGAATTTGGGAATTTTTCGGTTTCGGAAGTGACAGTGAATGTTTGTTCATCGGGCTAATGCCGGCGGGAAACGGGAAAGTTTGCTTTGCATTATGGTTCCCCGTTTTTGCTCCTATTTCCTATGAAGTCCCAAAATAAGGAGGATGAGTTGGAGATTGGATGCCCTAACTGTTGAGCTCAACGTCAGGGCGGCTGAAGTTGGCGCTCTTAGGCAAGCAACAGCGACTGAGTTGGCCAACGACATGTCTAGCGAGGCACATGATATGTGGGTGTACGCCGAAGCCAAGCTGGCAGTTTTTGAAGATTTACATGCCGCTAGTCGGGCTACTGAGGCAGAGGTTGAGGACTGACGATGCTTGGTTCGGGTTGCCCAGGAAGCTTATGGGTATAACCCTGATTCTCCAGACCCGGCGGGCTATATCTTTGAAAATGTGAATAATTTGGCTACGGGGTCCTGGATTTCTACGGCATTCCGGGCCGAAGGCGACGGTAGGCAAGGCGACGGGCCAGCTGGCAACGGCGGATAGGGTGACGACGACAAGGATGTGTGTTTGTTTTGTTGTTGTAATTTTGTAGCCGTGTGAATAGGATCTTTTGTAAATGTATACTTTTCTTTTTGGAGGAAATGGAAGTTATTAATTTGTTAATTTGTGCGCTTGTCGTAGCATTATGCTTAGTGTCGATCGTTGTCAAGTTGATTTGTCGTAGTCGAGCTGGGTCGACTTAGTATGACAATGGCCTTAGCCATTTGCTTGTTTTGAGATGGTCGTAACCATTGATTTCGATCTTGTCGAGTTAATTTGTTGTAATCGAACCGGGTTGACTTAGTACGACAATGGCCTTAGCCATTTGCTCGTTTTGAGATGGTCGTAACCATTTAGTGATTTCGATCGTATCGAGTTGATTTGTCGTAATCGAACCGAGTTGGATACTAAGACAATGGCCTTAGCCTTTTATACGTTGTAGATAGTTTTAGCCTTTTAGACGTTGTAGATGGCTTTAGCCTTTTACACGTTGTAGACGACCTTAGCCTTTTATATGTTGTAGACGACCTTAGCCTTTTACACGTTGTAGACGGCCTTAGCCTTTTATACGTTGTAGATGGCCTTAGCCTTTTATACGTTGGAGACGGCCTTAGCCTTTCATACCTTGGAGATGGCCGTAGCCATTCATATATTGGAGATGGCCGTAGCCTTTCATATATTGGAGATGGTCGTAGCTTTTCATACATTGGAGATGGCCATAGTCTTCCATACATTGGAGATGGTCGTAGCTTTCATACATTGGAGATGGCCGTAGCCTTTCATATATTTGAGATGGCCGTAGCCTTTCATATATCGGAGATGGTTGTTGGTTCAGTCCTTTTGTCATGTCTATTGTGCTAACTTGCAGAGTACTGGCGTGTCAAACTTGCCTCGTGAGCATTTTTAGCTCTCTTTCGTCGCCTCATTAAAAACCTTTCCTCGTCCGGCGGGTAACGGGCCGATTATGTCCATTCCCCATTTGATGAAGGGCCAATGGAAAGTGACAGTAATTTATTCATTTATATTTTTTCAATTATTGACCCCGCTTCATAAATTTCTACGTACTTCACTGTCTTGAGTAAGTTCGTTTTTTCTTCTTCTTTTTTCGTCTCATTTATCCCAATATTTTCTTATCTTTTTATCATAATTGTTTAACGAGGGTAAGCACGGAGTGGAGTCAAAGCCAAGGGCGGCCCTACCCTAAAGTAGGTAAAGCAGCGGCTTTAAGTCCCATATTTGTGGATGCCTCATTTTTTTATTACACTTAATAGACAATATACAAGTTAAAAAAAAGTTATATAAAGTAGAAATATTCAATTTCTTTCTTTAATAAATATCGAGAAGAAAGATTTACAATTGTTATGATTTTTGTTAGGAAATTGTATTTGAATGAATATGAAATATGAATTTTCTAAGAAACATGTGATACATATGAAGAAATAATTTGATGAGAATGTTGATAATGAATTCTCAAAATAACTCGAATAGTTTTTAGAGTTAATTACTTTTTATAATAATAGACAATGCTATTTTTTCGCTTCGAAATAGATTTGAACAATTCGATACATATGAAAATACTTTTGGTTTTCTATTTAGCAGTAAAAATTAAGATCGCTAGATGATGAAAATTTGATTAAATAGTGCCTTAATCTTTAATGTTCCTTAAAGCATAATAATCAATCTGATATTAATGGTTTAGATTTATTTTCTGAATGAAAAATATTAAGTAAAACCATACAATTAGAAGATAATAGTTTAATAGATATACTTAACCAAATAAAAATATTTGATCCTTTAAATACCTATATTGCTTATAAAATAATGTTAATAACTCTTATTTACTGTTGCTTCAACGGAAAAGTATTTGTCAAAATTAAAATTGATAAAATCTTAATTAACATAAAAAAAAATTAAAGAGATTAAATGATACTATATTGTCAATTGAGAATGACTTATTAGAATATATAATTATAAAAAATTATTAATAACTTTGCAGCTAAAGAAATAAAAAGAAAAAAGATTATAAATAAAAAATAATAATAAAATATTTAAAAAAAATTAAAACCATTCATAAAATTTGAATTTATGCCACAAATATCGTCGGTCGTACATGTTTGAAAGCATAAGCTCAAGGAATAAGCTATTGTCGAAGAAGAATATGTCTAATGCAAGTATTCAGTTAGCACAATCGTTCAATTGTGCCTGGACCTCTATTTCTATTGGACCTCTATTCCTCGCAGTTCAGAATTCATTCCATTGGTCAACAACACTATACAAAGAAAATGATTTGTACAAGAATGAAGATTTTTCCCTGTTTGTTTCCTTTGTCTTTTGAAGTTAGTACTAATATAAAAGTATAATTATATTGTTGTTTGATGATTTGAAATCTGTTATGTTTCCATTAAAGTACATAAAAATAATAATGGACCAAAATCAAGAATAATAGATGAGTACAAATTTAGTTCGGCCCAAATATGCTCATTCCGTCAAATAGTTGGGCATATATGCCCTTATTTGACGGAAACTTGATTTTTATTTTTTTATTTTTTATTTATTGATACCAAATAACCAAACCCAACTTAAAAATAACCCACCCGACCCATGTCCTATTTCGACGGGCATTTTTGTCCTATTTCGCATAGTTCACGGGCATATTTGTGCTATTTCGCATAGTTCACGGGCATATTTGTGATATTTCGCATAGTTCACGGGCATATTTGGACCTTTTCCGTTAATTCTATACTGGAAACATGCATTAATTGAGTTAAATCAGTACATTTCATAGCGAATGTTACATAAATCATTCAAGACTTTAAAAAGAAAACAAGAAAACCAAAGATAAAGTCGCTACATATTGAATAAACTCTATAGAATAAATTGAAAAAACAAAAAAGAAAGAGAAAGATAAAGAACTTTTATTTACCTCGCCATTTTAATCAAAAGACCGCAATTCTACCTCTGTGCTTTTGTGCTGATGTTCTTTCACTACTCCTGTTATTTATAGATTTGACAAAACGTTCAAATTTGGGAAATGGCATACAAAATTTTTGTTTTGGCAGGAAAATGAATTAATATCCTTGAAGAAATTAAACTCAAATTGCAGTCATTGATTTTTTTCTCAATTAGTTGTAGTATTATATTATGATTTCAAATTTTTTCTTTCTTGAGTATACATTCATTGGATGTAACGAATAAAATCCTATTACTGTAACCACTCATTTAATAGTTGACTCCTAGTTTAAATTTTTCCTATAGAGGTTCCTCCAAAAGTTGTTTCATAGGTGTCTTTCACGGACAAAACGGGTATTAATTTTTTAATTATATGTAGTTTAAATAATTAATGCACTATCTAATATGCTATCTCCTAAATGATTAACACATGTTTCCTGTTATGAATATATGTAATTTCTCCATAAAGTTTGAAATGATATGAACTAAAGCTTATATTACCGTCATTTTATTCAAATATGCACGTGAACTATGCGAAATAGCACAAATATGCCCGTGAACTATGCGAAATAGGACAAAAATGCCCGTCGAAATAGGACATGGGTCGGGTGGGTTATTTTTAAGTTGGGTTTGGTTATTTGGTATCTATAAATAAAAAATAAAAAAATAAAAATCAAGTTTCCGTCAAATAAGGGCATATATGCCCAACTATTTGACGGAATGGGCATATTTGGGCCGAACTATAAACATTGTTGTTTGATGATTTGAAATCTGTTATGTTTCCATTAAAGTACATAAAAATAATAATGGACCAAAATCAAGAATAATAGATGAGTACAAATTTACGTGGGGCATATTGAAATCATTTTTTATTATTTGAAACCAATATTAAAGCAAAGTTTGAAGTGATTGAAAATGGGGATATGTACACATGGTCAATTCAAAACAACTGTCCTACTTAAAAAATTGGATCTTTTATACATAATCAATCATACACTTTTTATTTTTCAATGATCCTTTTAGGTTAATTAATGTCAAGAAGCAATGAATTTCCTATAATTTATTCATTGATGACATAGAGCAATTAATAGTTACTTTGGGACATAAGTGATTTCATTGGTTGTGTTGTGTCACTCTTATATGACTCACTTGTTCTTTGATTGTGTGAATAAATGTTCCTACCCCCACCCACCGACAAAGTAAAAAGTATAACCTTTGACATTGTTAATTAATATTTTAGCAAGCAATTAAAGAGTAAAGGGTAAGTATTTTTCCAAATGACATTAATGTAAAATATCTTTTCAGATTCATCTTCTTTTTGTATTATTTTTTTTCTTGAACTACAAGTGAGTCCGTAAATAATACTCCTTCCGTGATAATTTAAATGATATATTTTCTTTATTAATCCGTTCAGAAAATAAACCACCAAAGAAGAAATGAGAGCTTTTGATTGGATTAATTGAAAAGCTATTTTTGAGTGAAATAGCATGGATTATAGTTAGTACTCCTGAGTTCGGACACTTGAGGGTGTGCACTCGATTTACTGATTCAATTTTGATCCTTATCGATAATTATTTATCGATTATCGATTTATACATATGCTTATCGTTATCGTTTCAATAAGGTTTCGATTTTTTCGATTTTGATTTATCGATTTTGGGGGCATATCGATTACATCAATAAGAAAATTTGCGTGATTCCACGAAAAGTATATCGCTATAAACGTACCTAACTAATATGGACAAAAAAAGCTAAAATAAGACGAAACTCATTTATAACATAAAAATTGTGTCAACAAGCACATGCAATAAACTAAAGTAAGGGATCAAATGTGTGCCACCAACACTCCAACAGCATAAAAAAATAAAACAAAATACATCATCACGGTCAATTATGTTTTCCAATAATTTGAGCTGCATTCCTTTGATCTATAAATATGATCATTCGTTAAATGTGATAGATGAAATAATAGGGTAAGGGATTTAGGGTAAAGGAAAGGTATTGATTAGGAAAAATGATATTGTATAGCCGCTTTCAAAATTTTGTGGAATATATATATATATATATATATATATATATATATATATATATATATATATATATATATTATGTATGTTATATTAATCTACACAAATAGGTAAAAACTTACAAGTGTCTACAGTTTAGGGGTGTCGATTTATCGATTCGATTTTGACCCTTATCGATAATTACTTATCGATTATCGATTTATACATATGCTTCTCCTTATCGTTTCAATAAGGTTTTAATTTTTTTTATTTCGATTTCGATAACAAATAATCGATTCGATTTATCGATAAACCGATTCGAATGCACACCCCTATTGACACTCTTTTCATCTGAAAAAGGGCAGGAAACATTTATATTTTTGTTCCCTTTTTGGCGCATAAAAAATAACTTAAGTGAACTTAATATTTGTAAGTATTTAATAGTTGTAAACATTAGGTTGACGATTATTTAAGATTTTATCTGTTTACGTCATATTTCTTGGATGTAATTTTTTTTTCGAGCCCTGCTTTAACGTGGGGTGATTGAGGTACAAGACTGACATATTTATAAAAAGTTGAACTTTAGTATTTATAATGTTGATTAAAATGAAATTAATTTGAGTTATAATAAAATGATTTTTAACTCACAAATCTTCAATTTTACAGAGTTTATTTATGTATATGACATTAACATCTAAACATTAATTCAGCATCGTCTAATTCAATAGATGGGAATGGCTCTCTTAAAATAAAGACAAAACGCAACAATAGCAAGAGATGAAATATCTTTTTAATCCATAAAATTGAAATAAAGGATGCTATAGCAAAATTGGCATTATTGGCATCAACAACTTTATTTTTTGGACCTTATTCATTTGTAAGCTCAAAGTCCATTCCATTCATCAACAACATTGTACATACCAAAGGGTTTACATTTAACTTAATGACAACTTTTCCTTCTTTACTAATTTTGTCTTTTGAGGTTAGTAATACCAAACTATAATATGAAAGATTGAATTCAAGATTTAAAATTTTTAGGTTCAAATTGGTAATTCTATTACATCTCATCTAATTTAATAGGTATTTATTTGTATATATCTAATAATTTTTGGGCAAAAATACAAGGTATGAGCGCAAACTATGAGTTCAACTCTATACTGGATACGCCTCTACCTATAATCAGGGGCGGATTTAGGGGGGCGCAAGGGTGTTCACCCGAACACCATTCGCCGAAAAATTATATTGTATATATAATGTAAAATCTATTTTTTACCTCTATATATTAAGTTTTGAACACTCTTAACACTATCCAAAAGTGTAGTTTGGTCGTCAAGGGTGTTCAAAATTTACATAAGGTCATAAGTTTAATTCTCACTAGCTATAATTTTTTTTTTGAACACCCTTCATGAGGGTTTTGGCTCCGCCACTGCCTATAATTATATTATTTATTTGATGATTTGGAATCCGTTTTGTTTCCATCAAAGTACATAAAATAATAATGGACCAACATCAATTATGGAAGTATATAAATTTATGTAGGGACAAATAGATAATAGGAAAGGCATAAATAGCATAGAGAATATGTTACTTATGATTTATGACACCAACGTTAAAACAAACTTTAAAGTGAGCTTGAAAAGAGGGAATGGGAGATAAGTACAATACATGGTCAATTCAAAACAACTGTCCAACTTAAAAAAATTGAATCTTTCACTTATAATCAATCACCAACTTCTTTATTTTTCAATGATTCTTTTAGGTTAATTTGTGCCAAGAAGCAATGAATTTCCTATCATTTTTTTTTCTGGATTTCATTGGTTGTGTTAAGTCATTTTTGACAAGAGGGGTTGCTCTGATGGTAAGCAACTCCCACTTCCAACCGAGAGGTTGCGAGTTCGAGTCTTCCCAAGAGCAAGGTGGGTAGTTCTTGGAGGGAAGGATGCTGAGGGTCTATTTGGAAACAGCCTCTCTACCCCAGGGTAGGGGTAAGGTCTGCGTACATGCTACCCTCCCCAGACCCCACTAAGTGGGATTATACTGGGTTGTTGTTGTTGTTGTTGTTGTGTTAAGTCATTTTAGTATGACTCATCCCAACCCCACCAATTTTTTTACTTTGAAAAATGCAAAGCATTTGACACCCTTAATTATTGTTTTTGCAAGGATGTATGTATATTTGAATAGACATCTTCCTTTTATATTTTTCTTAAATTTTTTAAATAAGGTTAGATCCACAATTAATAGTGAGAAAAGATTAGATCCACAATTAATAGTGAGAAAGTGAAAGATAGATACTACGAAGGGTTTTGGATTGACACACTATATTTAAGTAGCTGAAACGAATATATTATAATGAATGTATAGTCATACCAGATAGGACTGGATCAGAAATAAAGTTATTATGGACAAAGTAAGAGTCACATATGCGGATGACAAATTGTGGGAGTCGAGGTTGAGATGGTTCGAGCATGTGGAGAGGAGAGACATAGACGCTCCGATCAAGAGGCGCGAGAAATTGTCCATCGCAGGTATGAGGAATGGAAAGGGCATGCCTAGGAAGCAAGAAGTATTGGGGAGACGTAGTTAGACAGTATATGTCATTGCTCCAGCTTACTGAGTATATGACCCACAATAGAAAGGCGTAGAGATCGAGAATTAAGGTTGTAGGTTGACAGATAGTAGCTTGTTCCACTTAGGCTTACTGGTAGTACTAGGACTATTTCTCTGTTATCTTATTTATGATTATTTACTATTACATCCTAAGCGTTGTTACTATTGTTTGTTGCTTGTTATTTTATCTTCAATATTTCTTGAGCCGATGATATATTGGAAACAACCCCTTTATCTTTATAAGATAGAGGTAAAGTTTGGATACACACTACCTTTTTCTAAATCTTATTTATGAGAATGCACTGATGAGTTATTATTGATGTTGTTGTTGTACACTATATTTAAGTAGGATTTTAGTAACGCAACGTGAATTGTAAGCAGTAATTTTGACATACTTCCTTAAAAAGGGCGAGCAAACATGTCTATTTGGTTCCCATTTATGCACCTAATATTATTTGAGTAGTTCTATATTTTAATACTTGAAATTTCGGCGACTCGTTGAAATATTAATTTGACTTAGAGAGAGAAATGATTTTCTTTACAAGTTAAGTTTTCACAATTTTTTTTGTTTTCAAGTGAAGTTCATATTCAAATAATTTCAAACTTACAAAAAAATTTCTATTAAAATTTAAATCTAATTTTTATTTTTATTTTAACCAAATATCGTCAAAATGCTTGCATTCTTAACTTCAAAATCTTAAATTTCTTGGCGAATTATAAGATCACAAAAAGTAGGGCTCTTGTTTAAATAATTTATCATCGCATTACTATACACATATACTTATCTTATATTCAATTTAATCGCACATAGAATAACACATATATTCTGCATAACTTAATTCGAGTATTATTTAGTACCACAAATCAAACCTTGCATTAGTTATATGACGGTTGTTTGTTTCTTGTAAGGCCAACCAAATATTATCTATTTATCTTATGCCAGATTTTATGTACACGATTAAATGCTCTAAAACAAAACCAAACGATACCTTAATAAATAGAATTAGAGTAATCAAGTTGAGCTATGAAGTCACTTTTATTAAGAAGTACTTTAATTCCAGTGTGCGAATTAAACCAACTTAATTAGGATTAGGATTAGGGCTGTCAAATTTGGCTCAAGCCTAAATGACCTGTCCAACCCTCCCAAGGTTGGGTTGATAATTGACTCGCCCATTTAATTGAACTTAGGCCATCTTCACCCAACACATCTCAATCCATTTAAAATTGGATTAATTTTAGTCCAAATTGATCCATGAGTAAGTTTGTCAAAATATCTTAGAAATAATTTTATTTTTTGTTTAATATTTTAAATATGACCATAACAAAAACAAAAAAGTTATATTTAGTAATTATATAATTTATAAGAAAATAACACATATTAATTAAAGGTTAATAAGAGCTGGACGGGTTAGATTATGACCCGAATTTTAATACATCTTGACCCGCCCATCTTAGCCCAAATAACTTTTAGGCGAAGTTATGTGACCCGTCCAATTATTGATTCAATCCATTTTAATCCTCTCAAAATTGATCCAATCTGTCCATTTGACACCCCTAATCAGGATTCAATGCGAATAATAAAAATATCTGGTGACCAAAAAAATCAAAAAAAAAAAATCGAAGTGGCGTAAATGAATGGCATCAGCAAAGGCATAAGCCATTGCGAATAAAAGTGTACCCAAGCCAGAGTTGTCAATACTAAAAATTAAAGCAGAAAGGAACCTTCTTAGAACTACCCGCCAGTTCTTATTCAGAATACTGTATAAGTAGGGTCCACACGCCATGGCCCCGGTTTTGATGATCAAACCAATCACAGCCATCCACGTAATGAACTCCTTTTGGATTCAAAAGGCCAAAGGCCAAAGACCAAAGTTCAAAGCCAAAAGGTTTTAAACTCAGCTGTGTCATAGCAAGTGTTAACTGTGAGGGTGGAGAATTAAGCGACCATGGTCACACTAACATATCCCACTTTAGCCACCTCTATATAAACTTCACTCTTTTTTTGAGTGTTATTATAAGCAATATCAAATACTTACTTACAAAGTTTAGAGAGAGGAAAAAAGATATTAAAAAAGGTTAGAACTTTGAAGTTTTTGCTCTCTATTTTTTGTTACTCATTTATGTAGCTTTCCCTTTTTGTTCCCCACTTATAAATCTTCCATATTGATGGATATTGTTGCTTGTTAATTATTATTATTATTAATTGAGTGTTCAATTCTGAATTTGCTTTCTGTTGCACTTGGTTCTTCAGGATTTTGAACTGAATTTGCCCAAATTCCTTGGGTTGTTGATGGATTAAAAAGCTATGTTGATGGACAATGTTTGCTAATTGCTTTTTATTATTGGGTGTTCAATTCTGAATTTGCTTTACAATATGCTTAATTCTTTAGGATTCTTCTGAATTTCCGTTTATTGCCCTCTTCCTGATCGTTTTATTGTGTATGTTATTGGGTTCCGTTGGTTCTTGTTTCTATGATGATCGTGTTATTATTGCATTAAGTAAGAACAATTTGTTCTTTTTCTACTGATAATCGTTTTGATGGTTATTCAATCATGTGTATGTGAAAGTTAGAGAAAAAAGGAACTAACTGTGTTGAATATGGCATCCAAATGGAAATTTTGTAGGTCTTTTTCAAGTCAAGACTTAGTCAATGGGCTAATCTTTGATGTAATTTTGGTTATCATTTGAAGTTAATGAAAGTTACATCTGAAAGTGAACAGATTCATTTCTTTATTGGTGAATTTTCCATGTCTAGCAGTCTTTCAATTAAGAGTTGTCATCATCAGATTCCCAATTTTGTTCAAACATTTTTAGATATATCTGGTAACTTAACCGGATGGACTGATTGACCTCTGGTTGCTTGTGCTTGTCAATTTGAGCTTTTGGTTCATTTTCTTCTTACATGGTACCCATGAACATGTTTGGTAATCAATAATTGATCATTTTTTTCAGCTCAGTGTCTTCATATTACCTTTTCGGATCTTCTATATTAACCATTACCCTTAAGCTATAACGGTAATCTATTTTAGATTATGAGATAGATTCGATATGGCCCCCGAGATTATCTGTAAAAAATGTTTTTTTTTTTCCTTTTCAGAATTAAAGGGTCGTTAGAAGTTGTATCTGAGAAATCTATTGAATAATCTTTTGGATTTTGTTCTCTTTTATGGTTGTCGTTATATACAGAAAGAGCTCTTGGTGATGTGGTATCTGTCATTGTTTGTGCCTTTTGTTTCATTAACTCTCTGTCTCTGATTCAACAGAGAAGGAGTAGATCAGAGCGCTAGCTTTTCCGCCTTTGATCTATTTCATTGTTTACCATGTGTCCTCTGGCTCCGGCAGCTCCACCCCCAGGTCTTATCGGTTCTTCTTGGAGTGATGACCAAATCATTTGCTCCCTTGACCAAATCAACTGTGGATCACCCATCCCCGATGATGTGATTGTTGACAATCCTTATCAGTACGATCCTTCAAATTTGCCAGGTAAACATCAAGATTAACGACATTATTTATGCTATCAGTTTACTCCACAGTTATCAATGAAATGATGTTCATAAAATCTGCCATAATAACCCGCTATCCTGTTTGCAAAAGAATTTGTTTTATCATCTAAGCCGTAGTCAAATGGCTGTATCCAATTAGGAAATCGAAAATCGCACTCCGCTTATCAATGAAATGATGTTCATAGAATCTATCTAAATAATCCGCTATCCTATTTGCAAAAGAAAATTGTTTTATCATCTAAACTGTTTTCAAATGGCTGTATCCAATTAGGAAATCTGAAACTTGATTTGCTTTTAAAGGAAGGAGGATTGGATCTTAACGCCCCATTTAATTTTTATTCCTTGATAGAACTTGTTGAAAAAAGGATAAAGCGCCTTGGAGTGAAGTTGATTGTAAAATACCAGATTTAATATCCCAAGCCCCCCAACTCATCATCGTCCTATTAGATTTTGAGCAATATGATGCAACATTATGGATATAATTTATGAATCTAAGAAAGCCACCCTTCTATTTCAACAAGATAAGTAAATTAATTAAAGAAATAGAACGACAACCTTCTAGGTGTAAATCTAATATCTTCCGACACATGTTTCTGTCTCTTTTCTATAGATTCTTGGTTTTTTAACCCCTCATAGTTGACTAAATTATCTATGTTCCCCAATAATAGAGCAGGAGTATGGTTTTGGTGATTGCATTTAATAATTAGTTTACTTTGAGGCAGCTCGAATCTCTTTTCTTACTAACCATTCATGGTACACGTAGATGGAGCATGGTTTCTAGTAAGCGCAAATGAGAAAAAAGAGACGAAACACGGATTCTGGAAAGCAAAAGGTGAATCCTGTGAAATATTTGCAAATTCTGCTATCTATGGTTGGAGAACCACTTTTGAATTTGTTGAAGCCCAAGCCCCTATTGGACAGAAAACTGTATGGATGATGCAAGAGTACAAAATCACACAGAAAGAGCAGCATGATCACGCTAAGTCAAAGGTAATCTTTATTGCCATCTTTCCTCTATTCCAATACCTGATAATTTGTTGCTTCAGTCTTGTCAAACACGCAAGTGAATTGCTGGTTTGGTTGGATATTTTGCAGGAGTCTGCACTTTGTAGAGTTTTCAGTTGCAGTGATGAGAACTTAAATAATGAGAGAAAGCCAGAGAACATAAACAAAGTCAACAATGAGACAAAGCCAGAGCACAGAAACGATGATCTTGACACCCTCTTACTCAGCTTGATGCCGTCAATTACCCCACACATTAGCAGTAACGATGGGCAGCGTTCAATAGGTGAACCTCAGGTTGGTGCTGCTTCTTCCCCCTTTTCACTTGTCAATACAGTGTTGCTAATATCCAGATAGTTTTGATGTAGTTTTCTTGTTAAATGTATTCTGTATGTCGGTGTAGCTTGTCTGTGGGGCAAAATAAAGCCATTAGAATGTTCTGAATGAGCTTGAGTTCAACTGTTGATGGTTCGAATTTCCTGCTTCATTCATCTTTATGGTTAAAAAATTCTGAGATCAGTTTGAATATTCAGGATACTACACCTAGATGATTGTTGGTATGACGATGATATGTGTTGAGCTTAAAGAAAAAAGTGAGGATTCATATAGCCGTCCTCAACTTGTTTGGTACTGAGGCGTAGTAGTAGTAGTTGTTGTTGTCTTGTACACCTAGATGATTGTTGCACAATAATCTGCGATAAGCATCATTTTAATTGCACATTTGGTGATAGAACGAGTTTCTGGTACGCATACCAGGTTATTGAATCAGATTTCCAAACTTATTATTATATTACTTGAAACATTGTTCCATTTAGCATTCTTTGACATTACATTCTCTTTGTTCTAGTGAATTTTTCCACAGTGTACTTCTCTTGCCCTGGTAATTTGTTTTTATGCTGTTAGATGTAAGCAACCCCCACTTCCAACCGAGAGGTTGTGAGTTCGAGTCTCCCCAAGAGCAAGGTGGGTAGTTCTTGGAGGGAAGGATGCCGGGGGTCTATTTGGAAACAGCCTCTCTACCTTAGGGTAGGGGTAAGGTCTGCGTACACACTACCCTCCCAGACCCCACTAAGTGGGATTATACTCTGGTAATTTGTTTTTATGCTGTTAGATGTTATCAAGACCATCTATTTACTTTTACAGGTAAAGAACCAGACAGAATGGATTAGGCCAGATCACTTTGATGATGATATAGTAGCTGAGTTGGATTGCATTTTAAGAGAGGACTACTTGGAACTGAACGACCTTGTTGGTGTAGCATCACATTCGTCTAGTTCAGTGAATTCAAGTCGCCAGAGCTTGGCATCTGATGAATATTTTGACTCTATGGCAATGTTACGGGATCTTGATGATGAGATGAACCAAGATTTGCATGGAAAAGGTTCAACTAGCAATTATCAAATAATGATGTGCAGAAGAGCAAATGATGTGGTTATGCCGCCTGCACCTTTAGGTATGTAAACATCTTTGCCCTCGCATGTTCCTTTTGATTATGACTTTACTACATTTCTGTATACCTTGTATTTCAACTTTTAGACCTTTAGGAAGACAACATCGCCTGTGCTTCTACTTGTCTGCTAAGTAAAAGTTGTATCAATGGCTGTGCATGGTGGTCGAAAAGACTGGTCCTCTTTTGATATTTTTCCAATTCTCAAGAACTATTTCGAAAAAAACAAATTGATACACCAAGATATCCAGGCAATAATACTGTAGGGAGCTCGAGCTCATGCATCATGCATCCAGATGCTTCATATTTATTACTATGAGTTAATTTCTCGGTTATTAGCTCATCTTAATCTATAGTAGTCAAAAGAATTCACTCCTCTAAGAATCATATGAAGAATTGGTTCATCCATCTTTATTTTAGTTGATTGTCATGAAGAATTTGTTCACTCATCATTTCACATACTTATTCAACAACAACAAAACTGGGTGTAATCCCACAAGTGGGGTCTCAGGAGGGTAGTGTGTATCCAGACCTTACCCCTGCGTTCTCGTGAAGGTGGAGAGGCTATTTCAGGAAGGGAAAAAAGACGGGAAGTGATTTAACATTAGTGAGAAACACATGAATGTGTAAAGCACGACTTATTCTTTAATTCAATCCTTTGCCATGCCAACATATAGCTTTGGCCTTGGAATTGCTCAACAGAAAATGGATTTGAAAATCATGGACGACTATTACAAATGTATTTACGAAAAACGTCTTACAAATCTTGACGCCTCAGATAAAGAAGCTACATTAAGGAATATGCATGATTCAGAAAATCAAATCCTGATCTTTATATCAACATGGGATTGGATTTGATTTATTAACCATCTCAAATAAGATGGCATCTATTAAAATAATGCATTAGGATGCATGTAACTATTTCCATAGACCATTGTGCTTGAGCTTGACATCACATCTTTCTTGTGATCACTAACTGAATGTGCCACACTTCTATTTTTAATAAACATATTCAACCTACTGGCAGAATCTTTTGTTAGCGGTAGCGGGACTGCAGCCAAAGACACTCAACCAGGTCCTTCTAACAAAGCCAAATTCCCCAGTAAGTCATCCCCAGAACAGGATGTTAAAAGGCTGAAGGCAGAGTGTACAAATGATGAAGGTCCATCACACTCTTATAGAGCGATGGCATCTTCAAGCAGCAGTAGCAGCAGCAGCCATGAACCTGTAGCAACAAGGGAAGAGAAAAGAAAGAAGAAGCTCAAGAAGTTCCTCTGTTTCATGCCTTTCTAGTAAAGAAAGAAGCAGCAGCCTAGAAAAAGTATATCCCTTAGTAATACTAAAACAACTTGGCTACAGCCTTAACTTAGGCCCTTCCCCTCCCCCCCCCCCCCCCCCCAAAAAAAAAAAGAAAAAGAAAAAAAGAACAAAAAAAAAATAGAAAAGCAAAAAAAAAAAAGTATAGGAAAAGGGGGAACTTGGGGGGCTGGGGGTTGGAGAGACAGTTTAAGCTATTGAATATTGTATTTTGTGCAGTTAGCTAAATTTTAAACTTGATGTTGAGTTTATGATTTAGAATAGGAATTTGATTCTGCGGAGAGTCTAGAACTCATGTTCTCTTTAGTACAGTTGTAATATTAAGAGAGAAAAAAATGTACTTTTTATATTTTCGTAATTCTTCAAATGATTACTGGATCATTCTTAATAACAAAATTTTATTATGACTGGCTAGTTTGGTTGGCTCTCATTTTCTTGAAGATAAATAAGGTTAAAATATCATGGTATAGTCAGGTTTTACACTGGCCAATTAAAAATAGTCAGCGTTACCAAGTTAATGAAAAATAGCCATTATTTTGCTGCAACAGGGACCGATTTGTATAATTTACGGGAGTTCTGGTGCATTTGTGTACAACCTCCAGCATATTATGCTGGACCGGTATAATTTGCTAACTCCTGTAAAATTTGCGGGAGACTGGAGCACTAGTGGTCCAAACTCCAATATGTTATACTAGATATTTATACTTGCTGGAACTCCCATAAAATATGCGGGGAGTTCCAGCATAATTATGCTTGAACTCCCGTAAAATTTGCGGGAGTTCTAGCATAGTTATCCTGGAACTCCCGTAAAATATGCGGGAGTTCAAGCATACTTATGCTGGAACTCCCGTAAAATTTACGGGCGTATTTTCCGAATTTTGAACAGTATTTTTGCTCAGATTTCTCTTTACATAAAAAGTGGCTAAATTTCGATGACTTTTGAAACTTGACTATTTTTCAACGACTAGTGATAAATCTGATTATTTTTAAATTTCTCACATAAATAAGTTCTATTATAAAGACAAAAAGAATAAAAAGATATCAAGTAACCAAAAGTTTTCAAACAAACTACATTTGGAGATTAGAGTTGCAGTCACTCATTTGTAACTTCACTTTGGTACTCGAGTCAAGTTTGTGTAAAGATTGCTTGATTGAATCCACTATGAATGGTTGATTCACCTATGTATATTATAGCGCAAGTTACACATTTGTCGGGTTAAGTGGTTAAAAATAATTACACTCGGTAGCTAAATATATAAAAATTATACCATGATTATGCATAAGATATTACAATTATTTATTATTATTAATAAGGGACAACCCAAAGATTTAGTCGTCCTCACATTTAAGTTTCCAAATTATTGCCCTTAATGTTCCATTTTTTACTTTATCAATTTTGTGGGTGTTGAGTTAATGATACCACTCATAAATCTATTATGATTGAAAAAACATGTGTCACGCGGAAGCTAGCAAAACAAATCTTTAACGACGATAAATCCAAAAACACAAGAGAAATCTACCAAAAGAGACACAAACATTTAACATGGTTCGGTCAACTGACATACGTCCACAACGGAGATGAGCAATCCACTATAATAAAAAGAGAGTACAAAATATCGATAGAACAACCTCACGAAGAAGCAAACACAAGTGACACACTAACACTTGTCCCGAAAAGTTCTCCCCATAAACACTACTCTCATGCCCCCTATGGCTATATTGTGAATGCTAGTGAATGAGAAAGAAGTATCCTCAAGTCCAAACATTTTTCTACAAGAAAAGGGACTAGCCAAATATGAAGAATTTCTAATTTCTTTTACAAAAAGGAAAACCCAACTTAGGTAATTATATTGCCCTTTTCTTCAAGAGATAGGAAAACCAAATATGATAAGAAAATTATGGCAAATACCTAACAAAATCATATTTGTAATTCTATGGATTTCTTATACGAGATAGTACACATATTTTTCTACTATCCCGTCTCACCTACATTAACCTTTTATTAGAGTAGATGCCTTCTTACATTTCGTAAATGAAACTAAACTTTTTGGACTTTCTTAAGTCTTCAAATGGAGTAACCAAAATGTCTGGTTCTATAGTTAGAATTGTTGAAGTATTATAGCTTATATGTACTTTTTATCTTTACAAATTCAAGAAATACAAGTATCCAAACTATTGTTCATCAGTCTTTATAATTTTATCGCTACATTACGCATCCTTTAAAAGTGAAGAGTCCAAATATTAACAAGAGGAGTAAAACCATATTAAACCTAATATTTTTAAACTCTATTTTGGTGTGTGGACAGTGGATATTTATAGTTTTATTTTTTGGTTAAGAAAAGTGTAGGAACTTAAGTAATGTTATTCCCAGAGATATCAACAAAGTGTGTCTCCTTGGTTTTCTTTGTCTAATTTCAATTTGATTTTGGTTTTATTTCTTTTAAACTTATTCTTAAAGAAAAAAAGCGAAAAGGGCTCTAAGCCTTCACAAGCAAGTGCGAGAGAAGCGGAGCACGAAGCTGCCGCTTCCCCTGACCGACTAAAATACAACAGCCGCGATAAGTTTTTTGTCTTTCAAATAATTTCTTTGGTTTTGTCTAAAATATTTTGGTTAGTTTTTTTTTTTTTTTTCAAAACATAACTTTGTGCTCTTTTTTTTCTTTATGTTTCGAAGATCATGCCGATTTAATTTTTAGAAATCAAAATTGAACTTTTCAAAAAATGTATTTTAAATTTGAAAGGCATTAAAATCAATACTATTATTTAGGACAACTTATGCTCTAGAAATTATGAAACTTTATATATATATATATATATATATATATATATATATATATATATATATATATATATATATTCATCATTATCGTTAGAGTTTGAATTTTTTGGAGTTTAAACTAAAACTGACACATTTGTCTATCCTACAATATGTAGCAAAGGAACAAATATCCAAAAGTGAAAATCTATACAACATCAACAAGACATTTTAATCATAAATATAGGGGTGTACATGAACCGGGTTAGTTCGGTTTTCATTAAAACTAAACCAAATCAACTATATCGATTTGGATTGGTTCGGTTTTATCAGATTTTTTGGGTTTTCAAGTTTTTTTATTACATAAATATTATTTCAATCTTATTTATTAAAATTATAGATAAAGCTTTGATAAGTGAATATATGTTTAATAAATATGAAAAAAAATTGACAAACATATGGCCTATTAAAATATTCTAGTGGGGGAGACTCGAACTCACAACCGCGACTAATGTGTTATATATATTAGTATGTAAAACAGTTATATTTTATCGGTTATTATTTCTTAAACGACTATATGATGCGATTTTTCCTAAATTATATGCTCAAGGTTGTAGTTTAGATTTGCAATATATAAGTGAAAGATATTTGATAAAATGGTGACCACGTGACTTGAATCTACCCGATTTGATACGATAAACAATGTTGTTACTTTGAGAAGGATGGCTCATCTCGATGTGAAAACAAAAACAGTATATCTATTTAGAAGAATTTAGGAGCTTTTGCCAAAAAGAATTCAACTATTTATAAAAATTGTTTTCTTAATCAAACACAAGAAGAGACGTTATTCACCAAGTTTCAACCAAACATTAAGAAAGAAAAGTTTTCTGTTTTTGCTAAAATTGAAAAACTATTATTTTTTGTTGGTTGATTAAACCAAAACAAAAAATTATAATTATTATTATCCTACAATAACAATGTAATTCAAAATAAGTAAAAGAACAAGGGACGCAAGACCAAAAATAACAAAACAGCGTTATAGTAAAAAAAAAAAATGCCTTGATTATAAAACTTTATTACCACGGGAGATTATCTACAATTCAGCAGTCCACTAGAGTACAAGACATAATAATGGAACTGTTGAAATTAAAAAAGTGGACCATCTTTGATTAAGGAAATAAAGTTTAATTAATCTTGTATGTCCAACTTTTTTCTGTAGATAGATGTAATATTTTAAGTCAATAAGCATAAACTATTATTATATCCCCTAGTCTTTTTGTATTAATATAAGTGTAAGATTAATTATATACTATATGTTTAAATAAATAGTTCAAGGAAAAGACATAAGTTTGACTACATTATCTTATACCTTGTATAATGCATCACCACTGGCATTGCTTTATCGTTTTGTGTCAAATTTGCTTTTTAATATTAAGGTATATTTATGAGGAAAAAGACTTTGCTTTCAATTTGTGTGATGATTACACATGTTATGCGGAAGATCTCAACGTGTCTCTCTTTTTCTTCGTTTCTTCTTATCTGCTTAATCATCCGACGGTTCTAACACTCCGACGCTCTAGATCTACGGCTCTACTGTCTCAGTAATGGCGGGAAACTCTTGTCTTGATTAATAAATTATTCCATGCACATTTATTATGGCGTATCCAAGTTTAACTTTTAGAATTTTTGTATTTAACCCATTGTTACAACTTACAATTATGGGTTCAAATTTAATATATGTTAGACATTTTAATAGATTTCTATATGTATATTTATATTTATTTGATCAAAAAGTGTCAAACTCTTTGTTAAACTAATTAATGATACAATAGAAGATAAATCCTAGCCAAGAACAATTAACTCTAGATCTGAATGCATAGAATAAGACGTAATCGAACGTATAGCCTGATTTGAGATCATTAAAAGATAATATAAACAATAAGCTTATATTCTTGATATCATCCCATAATATGATAATAAAAACGAAAAGGATGGAATGCCATTAGCAATGATGGGATCGACCTTCATTGATTCAATAAACATGATTACGGAGACTATTTATTTTGCTATCTAAGCCTTTTCTTGGTCTTCTATTCTTCTCTTTTTTTTAAGAAATGAAGACCCATTTTCTTGTTTTTTTTGTTGCCATACATTAGATATTGTTGCGAAAACTACTTTCGGCAACGACAGAAAAGTTGTTGCATGTCGTTGCAATAAATGCTGATGGGAAAAGTTTTTGCAACAACAAAAATTGTCATTGCCAAAAGCTAACTTAACGCAACAAGATTTCTTGTTGCCATAAATTATTTTTTGACTGTCCAAATGTGGCTTATAAAAATATTTAGCATCATCAAATGATTCCAAGTCTACTTCTTCCTCGTTATTCAGAGAATGTGCATCAACACTCACTCCACCAATGTCTTCTCTTTGTATGCTAATAAAATCATTGTCCGACTCTACTTGAAGATCTGCCTCTCCCCTTTCAACCAAGTCAATCAGTTGATACGCTTCTATTTCATCTTCTTGTTCGGGTAGATCATACAAATTTCGTGGTCTTACTCTAACTACTTGCATGCCATTTCTCATTTTGATCATATTTAACATAATAAACAGATTGAGCTTGTGAGCCTAAAATGAATGGATCATTTGTGTAATGAAGTTGTGTTACATCTACACATATTAATCCATATTCATCCCTTTTATAACCTCTACTTTGACTACGACCTTGAGGAGGAACTTCAAACCAGTCACATTGGAATAATATGACTGAATTATTATCCATATATTGGATCTCTAAAATCTTTTTTATCTTTCCATAATAATCAATATTTTCTGTATGTTCATCACTCTTCACAACCACACCACTATTTTGAGTTTTCAAACCTAGCTCGGATTTTGTTGTTCGAAACCTAAACCCATTCATGATATATCCATTATGGGAATAAGCACGAGGATCCGGACGTCTTGCCAAAGCTAGTAATCCATCGGTAATTCTATCATCACCATTTGCTTTTAACTGTACCACCTATAATATTTCAGTTACAAACTCATAAACATTAATACTACTTAAAAAATTATAATTTGAAAATAATCTAAAATAAAAATAAACTAGCATCAAATGATATAATTTACCTTTTTCTCAAACCACAAAGGGAATTCCTCCTGGTGCCTCTTGAAAATATTTCTATTATTCTCCTTCCTTAATATTTCTAAGTGTTGCCTATGGATTTTGAGAATTTAATAAAAATTAAAACAAATAACATTAAAATATAGTTATAGAGAGTTTCATAAGAATAAAAGAATGTAAACTAAGTGAAACATATCTTACTCAATCCAAGGTCTGACTTCCTCACAATTTTGAAGGATGTAAAAATGAGCTTGGTTGATTTCATGAGTATTTAATTTTATCCAAGTACCCCCTGCTAATGGCTTACCACGACACTTAAATATAGATAAGCCATTGGGATCTATATTAGAAGAATCAAAATTTCTATCCGGACGATTTTGCTTTGTCTCCATATCAGTCAAATATCTGGAACAAAATACCATGCACTCCTCTGCAAGATAGCCCTCAGCGATAGATCCTTCCGGGCGAGCTTTATTTCGTACATAACCTTTTAAGGTGCATAAAAAACTATGACGTAAAAATATATCAGTTTTGCAACACATTTAACTAAAAGAATAGTTCAGCAGAGTAAGAATCTAACCTTTCGATGTAATACATCCATCGAAATTGAACGGGACCACCCAACTTTGCCTCCGTTGCCAAATGAATGGCTAAATGAACCATAACATCAAAGAATGATGGCAAAAATACACGCTCTAATTTACAAATTGTCACCCGTATACTTTGTTCTAGTTGTTCTAACTTCTCCACATGTAACTCTTTAGCACACAAATCACAAAAGAATAATGACAATTCAATTAATGGATCATATGCATCCTTTGGTAAAATCCCTTTGATGATTAGTGGAAAAATACGTTGGAAAAGAACATGGTGATCATGACTTTTAAGTCCAAAAATCCGTGCTTCCTTAACATTGACACAACGACTAATGTTAGAAGCATAAGCATCAGGAAACTTGACTTCTTTGATGAGCTGACAAAATTGAATCTTCTCCGTTTTAGACATCGTATAGCTTGCTGGAGGAAGTATGTACTTATTCCCACTTTTTATTGCATGGAGGGGTTTTTTTATTTTCATCTCTTGTAAGTCTAATCGAGATTTTAATGTATCCTTTGTTTTTCCTTCAATATCTAATAACGTTCCTACCACACTTTCACTGATGTTTTTCTCTATATGCATCACATCCAAATTATGTCTCAACAATAAAGTCCTCCAATATGGGAGTTCAAAGAATATACTTTTCTTCTTCCAATTGTCATATCTTACGGTATCTCGTTTTCTTTTTCTTGTGCTGCCATCACCTAACCCTTGTGAGGATGTATTAAGTTGTGCAAGCACATCATCTCCACTCAAAGCTTGTGGTTCAAGTCTTTCTTCCTTTGTGTTATCAAAAGAACTTTTATTCCGACGATAAGGATGATTTATTTCCAAGAACCTACGATGACCCATATAGCATTGCTTTCGACCATGTTTCAAGTAAATGGAACAAGTATGTATATGACAAACTGGACAAGCTAATTTACCTTTAGTGCTCCAGCCGGATAAAATACCATAAGCTGGAAAATCATTAATTGTCCACAACAAAGAAGCACGCAAGCAAAAGTTTTGTTTCATAAAAGCATCATAAGTCTCAATTCCACTCTCCCATAAGGTTTTCAAGTCATCTACCAAGGGTTGGAGATACACATCAATATCCATACCAGGGCCTTTTGGTCCAGGAATAAGCAAGGACAACAAAAGATTTGATTGTTTCATGCATAGCCATGGGGGAAGATTATATGGGATCAAGACTACTGGCCACATGCTATAGGCATTACTCATTGAACCAAAAGGATTAAAGCCATCTGAAGCAAGCCCGAACCTTATATTACGTGGATCTGAAGCAAAACTTGGATGTTTTTCATCAAAAGTTTTCCATGCTAATGAGTCAGCTGGATGTCGTAAAACTCCATCATCGACACGCTTATTTTTATGCCACCTTATATCTTCAGCGGTACGTTTTGTCATAAACAATCGCTGTAATCTTGGTATTATAGGAAAATATCTAAGAATCTTTCTAGAAATTCCTTTATTTCTCTTATTCGAATTCCCCGAAGCAACCTCTTCATCATTATTTTCTCCTTTTCTCACAATCCATCTTTTCTCGCCACATTTTGGGCATTGCTCAAGATCAGTATATTCCTTTCTATATAAAATGCAATTATTAACACATGCATCTATCTTCACATAATCTAAGCCCAAGCCTTTAATTATTTTTTGAACTTCATAGATAGAATTCGGGAGCACATTTTCTTTTGGTAAAACATCACTTAGTAATTTCAATAAAGAGTCAAATGAGGTATTACTCCAGCCATGCAGACATTTCATTTGAAAAAGACGCATTACAAAAGAGAGTTTGGAGAACTTTTCACAATCAGGATATAGCTTTTGCTCTGCATCTTTTAATAATTTATAGAAAATTTTAGCTTCTATATTAGGCTCTTCGCAATTAGACTCACTATTCTCATAAAACTCATGACTGTTAGTGGAAACACCACGATATAAGTCATGCAACATTTCAAAAGTAGAAGCATCATCATTCCCTATATCTGAATCTGTACCAACATTTGTTCCATTATCTGAAGATGAATCTGACTCACCATGATAAATCCACCTATCATATGTCGAATTTATTCCTCGCCTAAGTAAATCTGTCTTTACTTCTTCTCGGGTTTTCCATAGAACATTGTTACACTTAACACACGGACATTGGATTCTTACACCAACATTAGGATTAGAAAATGCGAAGTTCAAAAACTGTTCCACACCATCCAAGTATTGAGGTAACGTCCTATTCTTAATGAGTATCCAGCTCTTATCCATCATGTACTTACCTACAGTAAAATATAAATGTAAAGTTATTTGTTTAACTTTTTCTCTATTTCTTATTATTTGTTGTATCCGGAAAAACTAGAATAGAGAAAGGCATACAAACATAAGCCTTTGAGTTGAACTGGAAAGTCAAATCATTAGAGAAAAATTGGATAATATTGGACAATATTCGGCAAACAAAAGATTCACTTTTAGCTATGTATATTAGGCAAACAGTACTTCGACTTTGAAATACCTGTTTATTGTGGGAGTCACAGGAGTATTAATGACTAAGACTGAAAATGTGCTCTTCTTTGAGAAAGAAAAATTGCATAAGAGTGCCAAGGTGAATCGATTCAGCTACGATTAGAAAAACATTGTCTTTCACACTTCCTTAGATGTAAACCGAGTGTAAGGGAACGTGTTACTAATGTCTAAAAAGAAATTTTTTTCTCAATAAATACTTAGTAAAACAATGCATTCTTCCCAGCGTTGAAAATCATCTACCATTGTGAATCAATTGTACTGCAAGCAGACTTAGTAATAATTCTATGCATATGATGATTAATAAAAAATTTACTTTACTTAGTATTCAACGAATAGCCATATACATGAATAAAATATTCAAAGAACTAAAATTGGGCAGAGAAGCCAAAATTTTCAGAACGTCTCTATTTCAACTGATCGAATCGAAATAAGACTACTAGCAGAAACATCTAATTAATGCATAATTACGCTTAGACTACTAGCAGAAGTGTTAATTCATAACGTTTTATGTTTGAAAAAAATTTCTTGGCAACTTATACTTTAACTTATCAAATTCAGAAACTTTCGTGTATTTAGCAGAGAACATGGTATTTCATTCTGTTAGTTTGCAAGGAACATAAAACCTTAGCAGAAGATGAATTGAAAAAAAAGGAACAACAAACTAAACAACAATAAAAGAAAAATCTAGCAAAGATTCTTACTGTAGCATAAGAAATTAGAGGAGAAAATATTGCAAATCCTTCTCCGGCATAGAAAATTTTAAGATACCCATACTCATTAAGTACTTCAATGATAAAAGACAATTACAAACATTGGTATTTCCATAATTTAGAAACAATCAGGTAAAGAAATTAAAGATTGAATTCTTACCGGTTCTTCTCCGATTAGCCACAACTTGAAGCAACAAAGAGGCACAACAGGGGAGATCAGCCACAACTTGAAGCAACAAAGAGGACACAACAGGGGAGGAGAACTAAAACTGATAAGAAAAACCCTAGCTAGAATGATTATTAGCGAGTAGGCTAAAAAGCCGGGAAAACTAATTGAAAGGGAAAAGTTTACCGCTGGATTTTGGCGGAAAACTTAAAGTTTTAGGCCTTACGTCAAAATAGTGTTTATTGCCAAACACTATAATGTTGCCAATTCTTTTTAAACAAAAAAACTACACTGTTGCCAATTTTTATTAAAAGTTTTGTTTTTTGAAAACAAAAAAGCTATATTGTTGCAAATTCTTTTTAAAAGTTATTTTTTCGCAACAACTAAAATTAATTGTTGCCATTTATTACAATTCGCAACAATAGTGTAGTTGCTGCTAGAACATTTTTGTTATTTTTAAAATTTTAAAGTTTATTATCTAAACCATAGAATATGGCAACAAAATTAACTTATTTTGCAACAAGAAAATTTTGTGGCAAAAAAATCTATGCTATAGCAACAATTTTTCCGAGTTGTTGCCATTTATTCATTTTAGCCAACAATATTTTAATTGTTGCTAAAACGTTGTTGCAAATTCCATACTATCAATATTTCATTTTTCATCGGTTCTTAACTAGAATGCCTTTATCCCTTGATTGTCATTCATGTCGCCTCCCTCAAATATCGCGATATTTATTTCACCATACAAGATTTTGATGGCCCGATCTCGGTAGTGGCAGAGGTCTTCGTTGTTATTACACCCCATGGAAACAATCATGGCTTAGTCGACCTCTTACCATGCCCATTGGCGGTAATCCACGCATGGTCAGATTTTTGACACATTCAGTTACTCCCTCCGCTCATTGGGGTCATCTATTGGTGAGCTCGATGGGAGGTCGAACTATGGCCCGTTATGAGTTAGATGGTGTTGAAATTTGATTTGTTGATTCGGGTGAGCAAATTTTTACTTCCACTCGACGATGGTCGACGGCCGTAAGGGTATTGATTCGAGCAAGGTCAAAATTGTAACCTGTTATAAATTCAAGCGAGATTGAACGCTTATTTCATTTGGCGATGGCCGATGGTCGTAGGGATGCTAATTCCAATGAGGTCAAATATTTCTTTCATTTGGTGATGGCTGTTGATGGCCGTATGGGTGTTAATTCGAGAGAGGTTAAATTTTCCTTAAATATGGCGATAGTCGATGACCGTAAGGGTGTTAATTACAAGCGAGGTTAAAATTGTAACCCTTTGAGTATTCGAGCAAGGTCGAGCTTTCTTTCATTTGGCGATGGCCGATGCCGTAGGGGTGTTAATTCGAGTGAGGTCAAAATTTTAACCCGTTGTTAATTCGAGCTAGGTCAAATTTTTCTTTCATTTGGCGATAGCTGATGGCCGTATGGGTGATAATTCGAGTGAGGTCAAAATTGTAACCCGTTGTGAATTCGAGGGAGTTCGAATTTTTCTTTCATTTGGCGATGGACGATGGCCGTAGGGGTGTTAATTTGAGCGAGGTCGAATTATAACCCGTTGTATTACTTTTGTTATAGAACATTACTCATCGTCGTTTTGTTTATGAGTACGTCGGGAATAGTCCGGTTTGTTTAAATTTACTTTCGTTGGAGAGTACCATGCGTTGGGATGTGTCCTAGTTCATTTAACTTTGCTTCATCGGAGAGTACCGCGCGTCGAGATGAGTCCGGATTCATTTAACTTTGCTTTTATTGGAGAGTACTATGCATTTCATGGGCTTATCGCTCAATCCCCAATTTCGGAGATTGTTTCTTAATAATGTCGATCTGCTCTAGCCGTTTCTGTTATTTGTGGCAGCTTAAAGGGCTTTGCTCGATTGTTGTTTGCGAGATAGTATGGTATGAAACATTTTCCTAGTGTATTTGGTGGCGTTCGTTCCTTATTTGCGCATCTGCGAGAATGCTCATGTTCATGTATTGAACCAAAAAGAGAGCGTGATAAGTTAAAACCAAACAAAATTGGCCTATTTACCTTGGTATGGTAAGTTGGTAAAATGGGAAAACGCATTTTCGAATCGCTCACTTCGCCCTGTGCTTGAATCGCTCATTAATCACGTCTAAGCTTCTCGTGGGTTGGGCTTTCCTCGTCCGTTGGAATATCGAGACCGAGTCCCAATCTGCTCCCATCTGACATGCGCAAATAATAAGGAAAACATGTCATACTTTGTTCATAAATCACATAGTGCGAGTGGATACAAAAATAAGACAATATACGTCAAATAGGATTGCGGTCATGTCGAGTGCACAGTTGACTGCAATCCTACTTAAAACATGCACATGATGTGCTAAACCCTTCAATATAGACGAGGAGTGGGTTTTAAATAGACATCATACACAATTTCAATTTCAAGGATAGATCTGACCTAGATTAGTTCGGTTATCTCAAAAGCTTATCTATCACTTTTTCGAGTCAGTGTTTATACCGAAATAATGAGGCTATGATAGCCTGGAGTGACACTTGGTTGGTTTTAGATCAAAAGGAAACAAAAATTTTTGCTATGTAATTACTACAGACGACGCCAAATTATTTAACCAAAAGGTATTAAACTCTTTGTTAAACTAATTAATGATAGAACATAGGATAAATCATAGCCAAGAACAATTAACTCTAGATCTAAATGATTGATTAAGAGAATGAGATGTAATCAAACTTATAGCTTGATTTGAGATCATTAAAAGACATCAAGTATCAATAATAAGCTTACATTCTTGACATATCATCCCATAATATGGTGATAAAAATAGAAAAGATGGAACGCTATTGGCAGTGATGGGATCTAGCTTCTTGATTATCATCACGATACAGAGATTTGTTCTTGCTATCGAAGCCTTTTCTTGGTCTTCTATTCTTCTCCTTTTTCTAGGAGAGGAAGGTCCCTTTTCTTCTTACATCATATATATTATTTGTATTTTCTTTTGTCCGTTGGTCCTTAACGAGAATGTCTTTATCCCTTGAATGTCGTTCATATAGCCTCCTTCAAATATTATAATATTTATTTCACCATACAGGCTTTTTGATGGTCTGATCTCGATAATGGTCGAGGTCTTTTTTGTTATTACACCCTGTTGGTACAATCATAACTTAATTGACCTCTTACTGTTCTTATTAGCGCTAATTCACGTATGATTAGATTTTGATCCATATAATATTCTGTGTAAAAAGGTTATGAATTCAAATAAATCTGTAGTGGTAAGGAACATTCACCTCTGAAAATCATTCAAAAAGTGGTTTAGAGATACGAGTCGGACATTTGGGCTGTTTAATTTAAATATATGATTGAAATATCATGTAATTAAATAATAATTCCCCCCCCCCCCCCCCTTTTTTCTTAATAAATATCTCGACTATGACCAACTGAGTGTTGTTAATTTAGAAGGTTATTTGCGCCATTTAACTAGGGAAGAAGATGTTGAAATTCCCAATCCCGAAGAATTCAGTAAATTACATTTGGTTACCTTTTCTATTTAACCGGATTATATTTTTGTCAGGAAATCCTTAATTTATCATGTCCGATTAATTCAACCAAGCTTGAACCTCTTTAAACATAAATAGTATTATTCTTAGTTCTCTCTCCATATATGTGTGGGTGTGTTTTTTCATATTAAAATATTTTTTTAATTAGCAAATATAAATGGCCCATTGATTAATTTTATATTTTTGACCAAGGAGTAATATTGAGATTTTAGCTAGGTGTGGTTTTTTTGGGTAAAAATAAAAAGCGTGGGTAGTGTCGGATAAAGACAACACCGACGGCAGGTAGAGACCTCCTCTTCCACGTGGGTCCCTCAGATGATTTCCCGGTTTTTTTCTTCCGTTACTTCACATTCACATACGTTACTTCAAATTCTTATTTTAGACTGGAATTTTGTTTTTACTATATATTCTTTTATAACCATCTTTTAGATCAGTTTTAATTATTAATCTCATTTTAAATTTTGAAACAAATTTGTTTGGACACTAGATTCAGCAATAAGATAATGACATAAATTCAAATGTGAAAAAGAAGCTCATATCGGAAACAAAAATACCCTTATTTTGGATGGAGTGCCACGTGTCAGCACTAGATTAAAATGACCCATTTCCTTCTTTTATTACCCGACCCATTATAAAAAAAAACCCACAAACCGACCCATATTTTCGTTTTTTCCAGATTTTTTTAAAAAAATTTTGTTTTAAAAAAACAAAAATGTTATGTTAATTTTTTTCTGTTTTTACAAAAAAAAATCCAATAATAAATAATCTGATTTTAAAAAAAATGAAAAAAAAATTATTTTGTTAAAAATAATTTTCAGTTTTTAAAAAAAGAAAATATTTTGTTAAACAACAAAATTATTTTTTTCTGCTTTCAAAGAAACAAATTCAGTTTATACAAAAAAAAAAATCAGTTTTTACAAATTTTTTGTTTAAATTTTTTTTTTCAGTTAAAAAAATTTTTAGTTTAGAAAATATTACGTTAAAATTTTCAGTTTTTTTTCAGTTTAAAAAACTGGAAAAAAATATTTTTTTAATTAGCAAATATAAATGGCCCATTGATTAATTTTATATTTTTGACCAAGGAGTAATATTGAGATTTTAGCTAGGTGTGGTTTTTTTGGGTAAAAATAAAAAGCGTGGGTAGTGTCGGATAAAGACAACACCGACGGCAGGTAGAGACCTCCTCTTCCACGTGGGTCCCTCAGATGATTTCCCGGTTTTTTTCTTCCGTTACTTCACATTCACATACGTTACTTCAAATTCTTATTTTAGACTGGAATTTTGTTTTTACTATATATTCTTTTATAACCATCTTTTAGATCAGTTTTAATTATTAATCTCATTTTAAATTTTGAAACAAATTTGTTTGGACACTAGATTCAGCAATAAGATAATGACATAAATTCAAATGTGAAAAAGAAGCTCATATCGGAAACACATATATTTTCTCTATTAAAAATATTAGTTTTAGTATTCAGATGAAATTGATATGAAGAACTAATATAAATGATTTAAGTAATCAAATCCCGAATAGCTTAGGATCAAGACACCTTAAATGATTTATTATTTTTATGTAATTCAAAAATACTATATTTAGTTTTTTTAGTTTCTCCCCCGATATCTGGTATCCACATAAAATGCTATGTAATCGCTTTTGTTAGAGAGCATTTTCCTCCAATCTTTCAATGTGAGACTTTTCGTTACAAAACCGTATTTAATAGTAGTGATTTTAACTATCATACAAAAGTTAGATATATTAACTATTGCTTTCCAATATAATAATAATACTCCATCCGTTTATGTTTACTTGTTTAGTATTCTAAAAATAAATTTTCACTTTTAAGTTTTAGCCTAGCAAGAGACGATAATTTTTTTCCTATTATATTCACATTATTGATTATTCATTTTAATTTTTTCTAAGTTCATTAAAAATATACATAAATTAATATGAATATCATAATATATTATTTATTTTATTTATTATTTTTTAAAGGGTCTGCAAAATTCATAATTGACAAGTAATAATGCAGAGGAGTGAGTAAATTGGAGCATGTAATTGGTGAGAGGACAAACAACTTCCAACAGTCTCTAGTTCGATTTACAATTACACATTTCAATCCTAATAACATTCAGTACTGACCAATAATACAATATTTAATTTCATTAACTATGTATAATTTAAGGAAACATGTAGTACTAATTAAAAATATTAACAACTCTTAAGTTAAGTGGATTGGGGACCAAGAAAATTAAATATATAAGCAAAGGGTTAGTTTTGTCATTTAGCTTAATCTCCACTATATCCATTTCCTCACCAGTCAAAAAACGGTCGTCATACGAAGTACGAACTGAACAGAAACCCCCCCACCCCTACCCTTCCATCCCCCTCCACTACAGCTACTGGTAACTGGAAACCGGTTAATGGTATATATGCATCATGCCGCAAAAGAGCATGATTGACGGCCCTTAACGCATACGTGGCGTCATTTAATTGGTCCATTTCAAGTTTTTGGGATTCATAAATATTACTGCATTTCAAGCAATTCAATACAAAACAACGAAAAGCAGAAAAAAACACACACTGTACACACACAGACAAACTCTCTCTCTCTCTCTCTCTCTCTCTTAAAAAAAACTGTGTTTTCTCATTCTCTTTCATTCCCAAATTTCTCCGTATTTTCCTATTAATTTCCAACCAAAATCCCATTTTTCGAATTCTACAATGTGTGATCTTTCTATATTGTTCAGTTTCTTCGACTGAATTTTTGAATTCAATACATTTATTTGAAGAATTTTCTTTTAAAGGAAAATGCTGGAAACAGTAGACAGTTCAGTGCATGTTAATAACAATGTGTTCAGTACTACTCAGTTACATCAAAGCTGCGGCGGCGGTGTCGGTGGCGGAGGCGGAGGCGGAGGCGGAGGAGGAGATAGCAGTGAAGAGGAATTAAGTGTATTACCAAGACATACAAAGGTTATAGTTACAGGGAATAATAGAACTAAGTCTGTATTAGTTGGTCTTCAGGGTGTTGTTAAGAAAGCTGTTGGTCTTGGCGGTTGGCATTGGCTGGTAATTAATTATTCATTTCATTATAATTATAAAGTTTAGAATTTTATTCTTGTTTGTGAAATTGATATTTTGGGTTGGACTTAATTTTATACTGGGTCTTCAATTTGTGGTTGTTAAAACAATGTGGGATGATATTAAAAATTAAAGGTTTGCTTCCTTATTCGATTATTGTTTATTAGTTTGATTATTTTGAGTTTTCAATTTACTTAATTCTGGTTCAAATCTGCTGCTTTTCAAAAAAATATTTAAACTAGGGTCTTATCTCTAAGTTTTTCATGGTCTTTCTTTATTTGAAGTCCTTGTGATATTTATATACCAATTTATTAGAATTTGAATTAAGGCATCTCATTGTCTAAAAAGAAGAGGGTTCAATTCTGTGCTTTACTTTATATTGATAGATCTAATGTTTTAAGGAGTTCTATTTGTTTAGGGAATTAGGGCGTAGTTGCTAAGTTGAGTTTCAGAGGCTCTCCTATGATTCTATTCAATTTTTTTAATTCAAATATGTGGGAATCTCCAGATTGAATTTTAGGAATAAACTTTTTTTTTTCTTCAAATAATCGAAGTAGGAGAAGATTCTTAGCTCTTTTTCTGAAAAAAAAAGAGGGAAAAAATGATAATGATGGGAGAGATTCTGGATTCCATAAAAGTCATTATTTGTTGGCCATTTTAGCTCTGAGCAGGTCTTATGATACTGATGAATTTTACTTCACAGAGATTCTGTTTACTTTTGGGCTTAGTTGAATTTTGGGTGTTCAACAGATCTGCCCGTATTAACACTAATATCCACAGCCATTTTTAGCTTTGTGTGTAGTTAAACAAGAGAAGTGTTAGTTTCATTTGTAGTTCACTGTCATTCTTCTTCTACATTTGTCAGATTACAAATTTTTTTCTTGCTTGATTAACCTCGTGATGATTTTGTTGTTAAAGTGATGTGTCAGAATTAAACAGAAGCTATATCTTCAATGTGGACAATCAGTATTAGATTATTTCCTTCGTCTTTTCCGTTTGCCTCCCCCCCTTTTTTGTGGGTGGTGGTGGTGGTGGTGGTGGTGGGTACCGTTTAATGCAAAAAAAAAAAAAACCCCTTTTTGTGTGTGTGTCTGTGTGTATTTTCTAGTATTGCCTTACCAAATTGTTGTGTTCGTTTTTGGAATTCATTTAAATGCTTGGTTCACTGGAAAACATTGCAGGTTCTTACAAATGGCATAGAGGTAAAACTACAAAGGAATGCTTTAAGTGTGCTTGAACCTCCTACTGGTAATGAGGATGATGATGACCTCGAATTTGAAAATGTCCACTGGAATGGTTCAGATATGGGTAAGTTACCTAATTTATGATTAAACTTAATTCTGGGTCGAGGGTCGATTTGGAAACAACCTCTTTGCCCTTTCGGGTAGGGGTAAGGTCTGCGTACGTTTTACCCTCCCGAGACTCCATCTATATGGAGTCTCCGGGTAGTTGTTGTTGTTGGTCTCCGGCCATCTGTATGTCTTTTGGTCTCCAATTGTAAGAGAATTTGCAATGTCAAAAGTTTTTATACATATGTTACATTGGATTCTTTCTGTTCAGGAAACTTTTTTTTGCTTTTATCACTGCAGCTGCAAGCTCTTTTTTCTTTGTTGTGATTATTGTCATTTGGCCCACTATTATAAAGTAATGTGATTTCTTTGCTTTTTTATTTCTTTAGCATCCGATGATACTCAAAAGTCTCATAGACCGAGGCATCGCGTACATAAATCGTCTGGTTCTCACAAGGCCATGAGCCGCTCCCTTTCATGTGACTCACAATCGAAAGGATCTATTTCTACACCTCGTGGGTCCATGGTATGAAAACATTTGAAGCTCTTTTTATAGGGATTACTTATCTTTAACTCATACTAGTTGACTCTATTAAATTTCAATAATTTTCTAAAAAATACCTTATTTAACAGAAGGTTGACCTAAGCAAACTCGAGATGGCTGCACTGTGGAGATATTGGCGACACTTTAACCTTGTAAGTTGATCAACAGTTACAAGTTTTTCAATCATCCTTTCTATTAGTATGTGATATTAGCTTCATTACAAACTTTCTTATTCTGCCTATCTGAATAGAGGGAAGCTATACCTAACCCTTCGAAGGAGCAGCTAATTGATGTTGTCCAGAAGCATTTCACATCGCAGGTACTTATTAGATATCTGTGTCTTGCTGTTACTTTTGATGTGATGTTAATTGAGGATGATATTTTCATAGCGCTTCCATAAGACATAGTATTAGGTATAATTCTGTATATAATCCTCCTTTTCACGTTTTACCATATTCTTGGTAAAAGAAATCTGGTGTTTGTGTTATGGGTACTTATTTTGATTAAGTTTTCCTGATTAATGGAATTGATCGTTTTTGGCACGATGCTATTCCAAGCTATTATCAATGACACTTTGTTGGCAGGGGCGGATTTATGTTCATGCAAGAGGTGTCATCCGACACCGCTTTGCCGGAAACTTTTACAAATTTATATGTAAATAATGGTTTAAAAGAAACAACAATAAAAGAGTATCAGTTGACACAGCTGACAAACAAATGTGTCTTGGTCCAGCGGTCACATTGGTCCATTGGCTTCCAGTGGTCTTATGAATAGATGCATCGAGATTTGTTTTAACTTAAAAATAACACTAACCCAATTTTCCAACTATTGGGCGAAGTTTGTTCAGTGAATTTCCATCACAAATATGTGAAAAAAAGGACATACAAACATGACTTAGAAAAAGTTCTTAATAAAAATACCAAAATTATTCGCTTTTATCTTTGTTCCTTCTCTTGATTTGCTTATCGTTTTAAAATAAATTTGTTATGTATTTGAATGTGTTTTATTAAGATGATCTTATTTTAGTAAGTTGTGCATAGGTTAACTTCTTAAAATATCTGACACCGCTTACCCAATATTCTGCGTAAGCCCCTGTTAGTTGGTTTTGGCAAACACAATATTCACCTTTATTGCATGTAAAATTGTGCTTATATGTGTTATATTATACTCCAATTTTTTTTGAATTATGGCTACTGACTACTGCACTTGTGATTCTTGTTTTGGGTGAAGCAATTGGACGAGTTGCAGGTAATTGTGGGCTTTGTTCAAGCTGCCAAGAGACTCAAGACAGTCTGCAAATGACTCGAGGGAATCCCGATTGTGAAGCTCCTAACACTAACAAATAGTGGTACCTTTGTGCCCACTTCCTATTGCGCAGTAATATCTGTAGTATAATATGTATACTCCTGTTTATCCCCTATGTCAGCTTAGAGTCGTAGTTATTATGTAGATAAATGAACTGCAGAACTAACTCTGGAGGTCGCCTTCTGGTTGAATGTACTTCCCGCGAGTGAGTGAAGTACTAGCGCTTATCACATATGTATAGTCTAATGTCGTAACTGTTAATTATCATTCAACCAACTGTTATTCACTCCATTTGAGTTCATCTCCATTTGGTTGGTATTTGGTATCCCTCTTCATTTGCAGTTGATACAAATGCTAGCTACTCAGCTCGTGAATTAGTGTTCTGCTGACTTCGTTATGAGCTTCCGTCTGTGGTTTTTTGTTTGAGAAACATTACATGATGAAAAACTTGAAGGGTTCTTTCTTATATAAAGGGTTGAAGTTTTGAATGTCCTTCCATTAAAAACACTAAAGTAGTCCCTTATCTTTGAGATTAAACTTAATGTCATCCTTGTTCTTTTACATGAAGCTATCAAAGTCCTCATTTTTTTGTTAAATTGTTACGCTTTTAGGTTCCTCTTGAAGCTGCTGTCAGCTTATTAACTGAAACATTTACGGGAAGAGAATCTAGGAGTCGTTTGGTTGGGAAATAAACAAAGTTATCCCATAATTAATTATTTCACCCTCTTATCGGGATAAAAAACCATTACAATCCAGGTTATAACTTTTCATGTGCGCGAGACTACTCTTTTTTAGTAGCCCTTTAGAAGCTTAGTAAAAAACCATTCAATATAAAGAAAAGAAAGAAATTTTTCGTGGAGGGTGTTTGCATTGGCTTATTAAAGCATTTTTCTAGTTTGACAATGATAAATAATACTTATGAAAAGTACAAAAATAAGCGAAAAACCATAAAATGGTTATTACTAGCTAGCTTATGATTTTTAGTTCAGTCAGCATCAGCTTCCAGCTACTCCGTGAATAATGGCGTAATTTAGTTTGTTTTCTTTGTCCTTAAACCGCCTCCATGTTAGATACTAGATAGTATCATAATTATGATCAAACAGCTGAGGCAAAAATCACATTTCCATTTCTTTTCAGTTAAGAGTGGGTAGGAATTAAGAAAATGGAGGCAAATACCGTCACATTTCTATTATATAGAAGAGAGAAGAGGAGATTGACCAAGGTCATAATGGTCATTTTAATATATATTAATGCATTATTTGTTTGTATAGTAGGTTCAAAAGATTGGTTGTGTATTCTTAATAACAAAAAGCCTAAAATTAACGTATGCATCAACTATTAAATTCTTTAGGTGGACTCTATTTTCCATTCAACCTTCACTATCTTCATTAAATTGCATTACTTGATTGTTATAATATTTTTTCAATAAGTATTTTTATCTAGAAATTTTTTTTGTTGATAATTTTATAATTCAAATGTTCACCTGATTAAGAATACCAACGTAACATACATTTATATATTACAATTCTATTATCTCCTTAAGAAATATTATTTTATTTATTAACTATTCCAGGTAAAGAAAATTAAGGTTATTATACAAATATTATTTTATTTATTAACTATTCCAGGTAAAGAAAATTAAGGTTATTATATTATTATCAGTTGATATCACTTTATACAAAGTACTCATTTAATTACAATTTCAATTTGAATACTTCATGAAGTTCGGAAAAAAATAATTTAAGAATAACATATAGTTTCAACTCACCTTTTTATTATAGAATATAAGAAATTTGTTCAAATTGTATCATAAGTATCCCCTCTCAAAAATATGAGTTGAGAATATTTGAAGTAAAAATTAAGACAATTTATTTGTGATTCTTTTCTTTTAAAAATCGATATATATTAGGAAGTATGAGAAGTATCGTCATACAAGATTATACTTCTCCCTCTATGATCGAATTTAGTTGAGTACATACTCCATTCCAATGCGAATTCAACATTATATAAATTTCAAAATACATAAATATACAATTAATTATTTTTAAGATAGTCTCAACAAATACTACTATTGTAATGAAAGTTGCATTATACCCTAATATATCTCAATCACATCCTATGAAACTAGAAAAAACTGTAATATTTTAATTTACAGTCAATTTAATTAGTTTGCGAGTGATCGATATATTAATTTATTTATAATATTATGTCATTCAACTAGAATAAAATACAAATTTTCTTGCCAAAATTCTTAATAATTAAAAATCACGATTATTATTTCAAAGAACCAAAAAATACGTTTTCATCAACTATTTGGGAATAATATTGTTATTTTTTATTATTTAAATTTTGATTAGTACAAAAAGAAAAAAATAATACATTAACACACTAAAAATACTAAAAGAATAAAACTATATATCATTCAATTTAAAAATGAGAAAATACATGACTACTTATTTTTTAACTAAATTTTTAATTACTATTTAATAATAATAAATTTAAGGCTTAGTAAAGCAAAAAAGTTTTAAAATAAAAAAGGCCCTACGTAGAAATAATTTAAATTCTACTTGAATTATTATCTAATCACTGTATAATAAAGCATTAAACTCGACAAGTGTTTCAAAGTGATTGGTATAGTAATACGATTTCAGAAAAATTAAAATGCACATAATGCAAAAGATAGAAAATAATATATTTAATTGTGGTTCTATATGTTATTACACAAAAATCTATTCTCTTTCTTCTTTCCCTAAAGGCGTAGAAAGTGTGTAATTAATAATAAATCAAAAAATATTGAAAGGATGAAAACAACAAGAAAAAAATAACAATCATTGAGCCCGTGCATCGCACGGGTACATTATCTAGTAACTTATAATAGAGCATAAAACTATATGTTTCTTAATATAATGTTTGTATTCAACTTTATGGTTTGTGTGAAGTGAGTAGCCCAAATATTTATTTTCTTTCGCTAATTTCTTTTTCCTTTCTCAGGGTTCTTATTCTTAAGTATGCTTAATTGCTAGTTTTAATCTATCAAATCAACTGAATCTTGGTTTGGTATTAGTGACCAAGCTGCTATTCACTCAGTTAGGGTTCATTCAAACTTAAAACTCTTCGCACAACTTTCATTTTCTTCTCATATTGGGTACGGGGAAAAAAGTTACCCCCGATTTTCGGTAAAGAAACGAGAGGACAGTACGACCCGAATATGAACTCGGATAATGCCGAGGGGACATACCAGAATCCAGGGAGGCAGAATGGTGCGTCCAAAATCGGATACGGCCAAGCATTGAGCTCGAGCTAAGTGAAGAACTGGGGCTAAAGAGAAAGGTGATTAGACAGAACAAACTTAAGGGCCGAAATATCAGCCCACCACTGGATATTACTGCAAAAATCGTGCCCCGTATCAACTGCGTAATAACGTTTACTAGAAGCCTAAGATCATTACCTTACTTAGACGTGTACTAGGTTTGAACTCCCCTGCTATATATTGGAAGAATTTTTATATTTTAGGTACCATTGTTGGCACGCATATCAAAGCAATAAAGTTAATTTTTATTCTTTAACAATTGTTCATAGTGTTCTTTAACTTCTTGTTTATTAAGTTGTAATCGAGCTCGTTCTTGGGCTGGAGCAGACCTAATTTCCAAACGTCCATTTTTTCGGTTTGCCCCGGAACTTAATCATCCATTACATTTGATTTGATCTGATTTTTTTTAAGTCAATCATTTATTGTATATAGTCATTCGTTTTAAATTAAACCACATATAAATTCAATTGTTACTCATTTCACGGTAAACATATATTTGAAGTTGATAATGGTATTAGAACTTCTAGTACCAAAAATAACAAATGTTGGCAGGGCGTGACGTCAAAGTTTATACTTGCATTAAATGATATGTACACACAATTAAGTTGAACTATTTTCTACAGTAACCTGACTACAAACTTTGACAGGCCAAATTGGACGCACGGGTACTATAAAGATATTGGTATTTAATTAAAAATTGGGATTTTGATCAAAGCTTGTTTTAAAAAAAAATTGGGTTATTGATAATCAAATATAAATATAAATAATTGCAGTAAACAATAGCTGAGTAGAAAGCAAAATAAATCGGTATATTCCTATTTCCTCCCCTTACAAATGTCCGGTCCTCACCTTTTATAGCTATTTCTAAGTAATATGTTTTCCTCCTTTCATAATAGAAATGGACAATTAATGGTATTCAATGTAATGTTATAATTGGTAATCATAACTGATTTATTACAGATTGCATAACGTTTTATGTAATTAATGCTTATTAATCACTAATAATACTTATCTATACCGCTTTTGTTATATAGGTTCATCCTTCTGATGCGACTTTCGAATATTAAAAAGTTCGAGCACCTATCATTTATGATTTTCTTGAATCTCTGCCCGTTCCTGCTGAAGCTCGTGCGTCTTCAACTATTCTTTGCCAATTGTCATCCTTTAACTAGTCCACGTGTCATGACGTGTTACCTTATAATTTATTCTATACATGAACTTAATTTTTTTCAATACAGATAGTCCTCCCACTTGCCATTTATTCATCAATGGAATATTTGGAAAGTGACTTTTATTAAAGCGGGAATATTTACCGTCATTAATTCTTCTCTGGAATTGACGTTACATATGTCACTTTCATTTATGTTCATGACGCGTGGCATCCCCCGATTGGTTCTGCAAATTTTTAGCATCTTTTATGGTTTTTTTATGGCTTCATGAGTTATGAAGCGATAACTTCCATCATGACGTTTTCATCATTACACCTTTTTCTTTGACGGTTGATGTTCTGAAAGAGGTAGGCTGCCCACAACCACAAAACACATTAAACCTCATGACTCTTCTACGATGGGTGTTCTTCTTTCAAATTAATTCGGTTAACAATGAAGGCTGGATAAAATGCGTAAGATAAAATATAAACTCAATAAACAGAGAGAGAATTTCAAATAGACTAAGATTAAAAGAGATCAAAAGGGTGAAGAAATGTAAAATAATGGAGAAGATAATGTAATTTAAAGAAAAATAGATAAAATATAAGTTTATTTTAAAAAAATGGGCTAATTAGCCGTTCTTCATGTTGTCAGGTGGGCCCCAAATCTGCTAATTTTCAAGCTTCACGCGCTTTTGAGGAAGTGATTGCAAACGAAGTGGCACATAAGCAACGAGGGGTCTTTTATATGAAGGGTGATATAGTTTAGGAGGTTTTCGGGGACACTCGAAAGTTTAGGTAAGAAACTAACAAAAATGATATAGTTTAGGTGGATTTGAGGGTATTAACTCTTTTATTTACTTAAATATCATTTATTGCTATTCATTTTTATTAAATGCTATATTATTTTATTTGATTTCCACAACATTTATTGTATATTACCGTCACTGTCAGACCAGATCCACGCAATATTTATCGCTTCTTTAATCCATATAAGGATATACTTGTTAGCTAAGCTTAATCTCTATTAAAATATTACTTAATTATTTGAACCAAAATATATATTTTTTTGGTCAAGCTAATATTGTAACAAGGATCGTGGTGCACCCATAATCTTAAAATCCTGGATCCGATCACCGTAACATGGAAAGAATATGGAAATCACTAGTGTTGCTGCCAAATTGTTGGGTATAACATCGGACATGAAAAAGATTGATCTGAAGTATCTGATCCACTTTCAAGTGATATCACTAATGATTCTGGGAACTGATATACAACGGAAATTTATCAGAAATAGATAATGGTTCAAATTAAAGCAATAGATTTTAAAGAAAATTCTTTCTGGTAGGCGCTTTTACACTAAAATCCATAAGGTGGAATATTTGCATCAGTAGTACTAGTACTTCTTTCATCCCACTAATTTTATCCTTGGAATTTTTTAAAATTAATTTAAAAAGTTGGTAATTATGTTTATAAATTAAATAATTAGATAAATTGTTTTGAGTGTATAAAACTAATTAAATTAGAATAAGATATTAGTGAAATTGTGTGAAACATTTTGGACATTTCAAAGAAAACAGATGTTACATACATTGGAAAATGGGATAATTGAAACCAAAAGTGGACACTACTTGGATCGAAATAATGTAGCACATGCTAAAGCTAACACTACCAAGGTGATAGACGATTAATCAGACAAGAAAGGAAACATAAACACACACACATAGAGAAGAAAAGTTTTTAGCTTTGTTATTTTTACTACTCCCAAAAGATGAAGAACAATAAAGTATATATAGTCTAAAACTTCACAATTTGATGGAAAAAATCGTTAACAATCAAAGCAATACATTAAGAACTTTTCTATTACAAAAGGATAAAGCATATGAAAAACATTTATTAGTTTTATGACTTTTTTTCCATTCCTTAAGAAACAAAATCTTAATAAAATCGAAATACAGGGTAAAACCCTAAACATATTTGACAATTTGCATGGAAATGACTGAACTGTTTATCATAGCTTGATTTAGATATTGGGAATTTTACTAGTTTTTCTTTTCCTAGTTGATGTACACAATGTCAACTCTTTAATTTTGTCATATAGGAATATATACATATTGTCCCAATTGATTCTACGCAACTAAACCAAATCTTAACCGACCCTCACCTCTAAAAAGAAACGAGAACTTTCTAAAAATTATTCTTGTTAAAAGGATGACAAATTTTGTGGAGGATCATTTGTTTTGTCGAGATTATCTTAGATTTTTATCACTCGTGCCTTAAATTTGTAGAATGGACTAAGAAAAAAAATCGAGTAGCATGCGATAATTTATCATTTGAAATTTAAAATTATGGGTTCAAAATAATTTTACTGTTGTATATCTTAGGGGTGTGCATTCGAATAGGTTTATCGATAAATCGAATCGATTATTTGTTATCAAAATCGAAATCGATAAAACCGAAACCTTATTGAAACAATAGCGATAAGCATACGTAGAAATCGATAATCGATAAGTAATTATCGATAAGGGTCAAAATCGAATCAATAAATCGAATGCTCACTGTAAAATGTCGACACTTGTAGAATGAGTAATTACCTATTTTTGTAGATTAATATAACATATAGAATTAATGTATATATATTCCGCTACTATTTTGAAAGCGGCTATACAATATCATTTTCCCTAATTTATATCCTTTCATTTACGCTAAGTCCTTTACCCTATTATTTTCTCTATCACATTTAAGGAATGAAAAAGATCAAAGGAATGAAGTTCAAATTAATGGAAAACAGAATTAGGTGTGATGATGTATTTTGTTTTATTTTTTTATACCGTTGGAATATTGGTGGCATACATTTGATCCCTTCATTTAGGTTTGTTGCATGTGCTTGTTGCGGCGGTCGCTGTTAACTACCGCAAATTGTATCAAACTGCGGCACTTTCTCCGGAACTGACGCAATTAATTAAAATTGGAATCCCCTGAAACGCAAAAGAGCGCCAACTTATCAATTTTACGCACAATATTTTATTTTCCCTCATTTGTTTCTCCGCCAAAACCTAAAATTCCGTCTCTCTCACTATCTCTCTACGCAAAAGATAGCGACTACCTCTCTCTCTCTCACCAAATTACCGGTTTTCATTAGTTTATTTGCAATTTCTCTTTCATCTTCTCCAATTTCGATTTTGTATAACCAGGTATGTTTCGATTGTGTGTATTACATGTGGGTTTTTACTTTATTTTTGTATTGCTTTGGGTATTACATGTGGGTTTTCACTTTGTTTGTGAAGATTCTCTGTTTATTTCGCTTAATATGAGTTTAAATTTCCTTTCTGATCCTACTTGTATTGATCCCACTTACTAGATCTTCCTGTCTCTGTGTTAGTTGAACAAGCTTGTACATAAAATTGAATCCAAGTTGCAAACTATATTTTTCTGACTCGAGGTATATCTCATACTAATTTGTTTTGCTCTTCCAAGGGTCACAAATGAAAGAGGCTCACGGAATCTACCCTTTATGCGAAGGGAAAAAAAAGATATGGCTGCTAGGAATGTTACATTTAGCTTTTCCATTGAGTGTTTATTTTGCTCTATGAATTAAGAAGGGATCAGTAAGAAGTTTACTTGTGGATATGAGATAGAAGATTTCCAGGCTCAAGTTCTTCTAATTCAAGGACATGTAATTTTTTTAGGGTAAATGTTAAGTTTAAGTCCAGTAATTTACCTAGCCAAACAGATTTATTTTAGATGCACCAACTGGATTTTGCTTTTGAAAGTATAATAACTAGTTAGAATAGTTGTTCGTCAATATTTGTTTATCATATGCAAAAAACATGCAGTGTTCCCCTGTTTCGTAAATAAGAATTACTCCATTAGATGTCAAGAATTAGGATGCAGCAAATTTAGTATTAGGTATTCCCTTGAAACTATGATGGAAATGAAGCTTGATTAAGCTGCGTGTAAGGATCTGTGATCCAGCTAGAATTGAATGAAAAATATTAGCTTATGTTGTAGCTAATCTTCAATTCTGCCATGTTTATTCTTTTTTTTTGTTCAGTTTGTTTCGGACACTTCATTCCTAGATACATACTTGGTCTTTAAATGATGGAATTGGACCTTGTGTAAGTACAGTTGATTAAGAGGGCTTTGGACTTGATAGAATGTGTATTAAGTATGGACTATGATCACTAGTTTAACTAGTTAAAATTGGTTGGTTTGGATGTATGTTTCATAGCTTTGGCAAATATGAGAATTTAATATTAAATGTGGAAACAACAAAATGTGCTTTCAGTTTCTTCTATACTATTGCAGCCGACTTCATCAGTTCAGGTCGCATCACACCCTGCACCATCCAGAACGTGTATATGTACGTTTTCGTCTCCTCCTCTTCTTCTCCTCCTGTTGCCAACAACGCTTGGGCTTTTGCCACTAACTTTGTACCCGAAAAATGAAATGAGTAGCCTGTTATATGTAACATTTAGCTGTGCAACATGTCCATTTATATCCCGCTCGATAGACAGTTTGAACATTTTTTACCCATTGGCAAGAGGGAAAAGGCTTGTTTTCACATTGATCACTAATCTTGGCGTCATTCTGCTCATTCTGCCTTGAAACTCTGGTTATTTTCTTGTTCGCTTCTGTTTACTCAATCATATAAGCAAATAAATAAAATTTAACTCGAGAACATTATATTAATGTAGCACTGTTCTCTTTTAGGGGTTCATAGGAGGAAGTTTAAACTATTTAGTGTAAACACGTGATTTTTGACCCTCCCCGAGATTTTTTATATTTTTAGCATAAAATATTTAGTTTAGGCATAATATAGCTATTTTAGCTAATTTTGACTCTTTTACTTTATTTCTACCTTAAGATAAAAAATAACAAAAAATATAGTTTTATTAATGTTTCGTAATCATTTTTAAATTTGAAAAATACAAAAATAGTACTTTATATTTTATCTTTTTATTAAAAACGAAAATTACAAAAATAATTTTTATTAATATTTTGTAGTCATTTTAAACTTAAAAAATATAAAAAATAGTTCTTTATATCTTTATTTTTATATAAAAAACAAGAATTATAAAACAAAAAAATAATATAATTAGTATTTTGTGGTAACTTTAATCTTGAAAAATATAAAAAATAACTTTGTTTTAATTATTAGTCTTATAGTTATTTTGCTTACGTAGGATTAATTAATAACACCGTGTTCTCATTCTCGGTTTCGGGCAAGGAATAATACTCGGGTTTAAACTACCCGGTTTTATAATTTTCGGACCTAGCCCATAAAAATCCGAGCCCACCACACGTGGGGGACACGGACGGAGCACGAGACGAAGCCCATAACCCTTGAAACCCACGTGGAGACCCATGATTCTTGGTCTCTCACGTGGGAGGATGGGTTTTCAACATTTTTAAGGAACAAATAGAGATACATGTATACAAAAGCGCCGAACAGACACAAAAACAGGACCCGGCCCCTCATCTTCGGCATGGAGAAAACCTAGACCCGAAGTAGCAAACTAGGTCACTTTCAAGACCCCAAAACGCATAGCGGGAGCTTAGTGCACCGGGCTGCCCTTTTCTTCTTCTTCATTAGAAAGGGAAAGCAGCGCCATTTCACAAAAGCTCTGCAATACATAGAAACACGACCCCTTTTGGCTTCGTCCTCTCCACGTCGACTGAAGAAGCTCCATTGACGACAAAAAAAAAACGCCATCACTCTTTCACCTCCATTAATCTCCATCGCGTCTGTTAAAGCTACCGTCGTCGAATTTTGTTGCGTTTTCGGCGAGCTTCAAGGTATAGATCGTAGTTCTTTACGGGCTTGCTGCTGAAATATTGAAAAACTTGGGTTCTCTTGCAGTTCAACAAGTAGGATCAATTTGTGGACTAAGCAATGAGCTTCGCAAGTTTTCTGGTACAGTTTCTTCAATCCAAGCTGTATTAATTGACGCGGAGGAGCAGCAGCAGAGTAGCCATGAGGTGAGGGATTGGATAAGGAAACTTAAAACAGTTTTCTTTGAGGCTGATGATCTCTTGGATGACTTTGCTACTGAAGTTACGCATCGAAAATTGGTGAATAAGGTAAGCATCTTCTTCTCAAAGTCTAATCCTGTGGCTGTTTCGCTTGTTTCGCTGCTATCCGAGTTGCTGTTGAGCATCCCGGTGAATATTTCGGGATTTAGCTTTCCATTTCAATTTCATTCAGATAGATTTGGGTTATATTGTTGCAGTGAGGTATGTAAGTTTCATATGTATTTCATCTCTTGATATGAATGAATATCTAAATTGATGTCCTAATAGGTGTTTTGGATTTCATGAAATATGATATTTTAACTATCAGATCTGATTGTTGTAGTATACATGTTTATATTTGGTTGTGGAAGATCTTTTCGACATAGGAGTATTTGTTATAACTTCCACTCCTGTATCTGCGCATATCTTTGGCAAATCATCTCATGTATTAGGAAGCAATTAGTCTTTAATATGAACATTAGTGTTTGGCTTTAGTTGAGTATAATCTTTTAGAATAGTTTGAGGTGCACCATGCCAAACAAAATGATAATTGCATGGCCCTCGCTTAGTTAATATATTGGTCTTTGGAATTCGAGGCGTGCCATTTAGCAAATTTTCATGGCCCTCGCAAAGTTGTAAACACGTAGAATCTTTAGGCGCGTTAGTTAATAATAATACCTTCCTAATCACGGGTGCGCATTTATGTGACCCAAATCTTACTCTCGGCAAAACTGAAATACATTAAAGTCACAGGCGTACTGGTTGCGGTGTGGCTCGAAATGTGTTTTCGTGACGTCGCAATTCTTCTAAAATTGAAAAGCGGAACATTAATAGCACATAGTTAGAATATATAAAGAAATCAGATAGAAACAAAAATTACAGTTGAGCGACCGTGCTAAAACCACGGAATCCGGGAGTGCCTAACACCTTCTCCCGGGTTAACAGAATTCCTTATCCAGATTTCTGGTACACAGACGGTAATACAGAGTCATAAATTTCCTCGGTTCGGGATTAAACCGGTGACTTGGGACACCATTATTTTCCCAAGTGGCGACTCCGAATTAATTAAATAAATCCCGTTTCGATTGTCCTTTAATTGGAAAAACTCCCTCGCTCCCTCGCGGGTGGGTAAAAAGGAGGTGTGACAGCTCTGACGACTCTGCTGGGGACTAAACCTCTGAACTTCGGTTCGGGGTCTAAGAATTCGAGCTCAGTTAAATTGTTGTTTTGTCTATATCTGATTTTATTACATGTTTAATTAATGTGCTACATGTCTACCGCTTTGATACTAGTTGCACTGTATATACAAATTGCTATATGTTTACCGCTTTGATATTGCGTGAACTGTGTACAAAACTGTGCCGAAAACCCGTCTCTTCTTACCCTCGGGGATGTGCTTACTGGTTGAGACTCCCCTTTCTGTTAGTGTCAATACCAAAATAAGAAAAGAGGCAGGATAAGTTACAAAGCCGGACGATCCCGCGGGTCCCCGTACGTAGCTCCCTCCTCAAATCCGAGTTGTCTGCTCGGGTACACGGTCTAGTACCATTGAAAAGCATCAGGATATTGAGCCTAGATTTAGGACGTTTATTTGCATCATATCTGACTTAGGGGACTCAACACAGGGGTTGGGTCCGTCTAGGACAAGTGACCCGGTAATCAAAAGACCGAGCATGTTATATGTTGCATTTATTTGTTCTAGATTATTACTGGCTAAATTCCTGAAAAACAAAAAGAGAGGAAATTTTAGAATAGAAAATATAAAAATCGAAATGTCAACGAAACGCTGTCGAGAGTTTGAAAAGAAAATTTTAAAAAAAATAAGTGGTACAATTTTTGTTGAAATAATTGGTCAAATAATCTGACCGAACTACGCAGGTTTGATTCTCACCACTAAGTGAGATACGTAGGCAACCCTCATCGGGTTCAACCACCCCTTTAAAAAATCAAAAAAAATGTGTGTGTTTAATTTTGTCAATAAATCGAAGTGACGCTATTTTTGAAAATAGCCGAATGTTCCGAAAGGACACCGGAAGGCTGTTTTTTGCAAAAATAGCCACTTTGAATCATCTTTAATAATTTGCGGGCACAACCTTGAAATATTCCTTGTGGGGTTCAACCACCCCTTTAAAAAATCAAAAAAAATGTGTGTTTAATTTTGTCAATAAAACCAAAGTGATGCCGTTTTTGCAAATAGCCGAATGTTCCGAAAGGATGCCGGAAGGCTGTTTTTGCAAAAATAGCCACTTTGAATCTTTGTAAATAATTTTTGGACACAGCCTTGAAATATTCCCTCGCGGAAATGTCGAAAGGCTGTATCCGCAAAAATCAAGTTTTGAGTCATCACTCAACTTTACAAAAATAACCACTTTATCAAATAAGCCATTATATGGCCGGAGTTTTGCTGAAATAGCCACATTTTTGCATTTTAACTTCCTCAGTCTTGTGTTGGCCTGTGTCGTGCTGAACGATGCCCCATAGGCCCCAGGATAAAAAATTTTGAATTTGCATCTTCTTAAATAAAATTTTGCAAAAAGAGCCACTTTGTCTAAATAAGCCATTACATGGCCAATTTATGAAAAATAGTCTTGTGTTGGTTTATGGTGATGCCGAACGATGCCCCATGAGCCACAAGATAAAAAAAAAATTCAAGTTTATCTTTCTTAAATAAATTTTGCAAAAATAGTCATTTTGTCAAATAAGCCATTATGTGGCCAATTTTGTAGAAATAGTCATAATTGACACCAAAAAAATATTCTTTTTCTTGTAGAAATCTCCTACACAAGTTTGTAGTTGGAGTCGGCTTCTATAATTTTCCTTCAAAAAAAAAATCAAAAAAAAAATCAAATAAACATCTCTTTATTTCTTGCATTAATTTGCAAGAACTACGCTCGGTCTGATTCATGCGGGGTCATGATACGTAGGCAATCTCCAAAAGATTCGACCACAATTGTATATGTATATATATAATATAAAATAAAAAAATAAAAAAAATAAAAAATTTGATAAGGACTGTGATAAGGACTGGCTGAGTCCATTCTAACATGTTTTGTCTTGAATTGTAAAGTAAGTAGAAGGTGGTTGGTTTGTGACAAGCGGACAACGCAATATCCCCGAAAGATGGTACATGAGGAAATTTCCAAATACCTTATAACCCCGGTTGAAAAACACGCACGGGTTGGCAAGTCAAAAGAGTGTTGCTTTCAAAGATCTATGCTTGTTTCCCGATGTCCACTTGCCACCTGGTTTCAAGATTCCCAAATTTGAAAAGTACGATGGACATGGACATCCCATAGCCCATTTGAAAAGGTATTGCAATCAACTAAGGAGTCTGGGAAGAAATGAAGAATTGTTAATAGCTTACTTTGGGGAAAGCCTTACAGGAGTAGCCTCTGAATGGTTTTGGGATCAAGATGCATCTCGCTGGCACGTCTGGAACGACATGGCACATGCCTTTGTCAAACAATTCCAATACAACATTGACATTGCCCCAGACCGCATTTTCCTTTCAAATCTGAAGAAGAAATCAAGTGAAAGTTTCATGGAATATGCCCTTAAATGGAGAGAGCAAGCGGCTCGTGCTGAGCCACCCATGGATGACCATGAGTTAATCACTGTCTTCCTTCAGGCTCAAGAGCCGGATTATTTTCAGAACATGATGTCCGCGGTTGGTCAATCCTTCTTGGATGTAATCAAAATGGGAGAAATGGTAGAGAACGGTCTTAAGACAGGCAGAATTATAAGTCAAGCGGCTCTCAAGGCTGCAGCTCAGGCTGTCCAATTTGAATCTAGTGACACGAATGAGAGGGATGAAGAAGTCATGATGATATCGGGGTCAAGAAAAGGTTCCAGAAGAACACCTCGACGGTATGCGATGTCTCGACAAGTTTTCCATAACTCCCCTGAGCATTACTATCCACCTCCGAACCCACCATACTCAGTTGATCCACCCCAGTATGTTATTCAGCCATCAAATCATCCAAGAAAGCGAGCACGAGCATCACAAAATCTCTATCACCTCTGCAAAATTTCCAAATACCTTATAACCCACTTCCAAACCAAGGGCATAGAAGGGAACCGAAGTTGAAGGATAATTTCACACCAATAGGAGTTTCCTATGAAAGCTTATTTGAGAAGTTAAAGCAACAGGACATGATTGCACCCATCCCTCCAAATCATGTGGACCCACGTGCAAGGAGCTTTGACCCATCTAAAAGGTGTGAATACCATTCCCATGCCCGGGGGCACAACATGGAAAGTTGTCGGGATTTGAAAAGGGAAATAGAAAGGATGATCCAAGAAAGATTGATTGTGATTCATAACGGTGACACCCAGAATATCGCGCTGAATCCGTTACCTGCACCTGATGATACACACTTTCTCGCGGTGATGCCTAGTGACACGGAATATGAGAATTCACACGGGAATTTGCCGACTGAATTGAGAGAAGGCCATAGTGGTTCTGATAATCAAATTCGTGGCTAAATGTCCGGCTTATCAATTGGAGAGTCATTTGTGGTGGCTTATTTTGTTGTCATTTCTATTTGTCCGAGTTATTTCAGAATGGTAATCTGAATGTTGTTTTGTGGCTCAAACCTTTTATCCTTGTATTTTTCTTTTGATCATAGTGTCTCATCTAAAGGGGTCTAGGTTCGTTCTAAGTATTGTACCCCAGTTTTGTTTTTTTTGGTTGTTCGAGTCGTTGTTTTATCGGTTAATGCAATGACCTATTTTATATTATTTCTAGACATTTTCTGTTATTTAGTCCTCTCCTTCCTATAGTTCTTTTTCTGCTAGCTCTAGTGACATGACGTGCGCGCATAGTTCTGGTCTGATCTTAAAAGTTAATCACAAAACCATTGGGAGGTGATCGAGATATTTAAATGAAGTAAGAACGGTTTGAGATTATTCGAAACCCGAGTCATGAGAAACTGGGGCAAGTAAAAGAAAACCGTTAAAGGCAAGTTGCCAAAATTGACATGGGGTCGTTCATAATAATGAAAATGAGAGTGTTGCCCAACAGTGCTTTAAAGATATGACGAATATTAATTGTGTTGTTTACACTTGGCATGTTTTGAAGATTGGAATGACAAAGGCATTTTGTTCTGCTATCCAAACACTTTATCCATCGTCAACCCTTCGAGCCTTATTTTGATTTCTTTCATACCCCTCCTTCGGAATCGGTACCAAAATTAGAAACACAAATGGGGAAGATAAAGAAAGAAAAAGAGAAAAAGAAAACAACGAAAACAACCAAAAAGAAAGGAAAAAAAAAGAATGAAAAATGAAAAGGAAAAACTAGAAAAACAAGGAAGTGGGAACTACGTTTGACCTGATTCCTCAAAGAGGATACGTAGGCGCTTCACAGCTCGGTCATAGTGTAAATAAAAATAAAAAATCCCCAAGCTAGAAACTGGGGCAATAAAAGTTGTGTTTATAAAGGAAGATGTAGACTCCGAAGGTTGTAATTTTGAACCCATTTTGTTTTGTTTCGAGCCTTTAATACCATTTCTTTCTAGCCTTATCCAAATCCACATTACGGTCCAAAGAAAGACCTTTTGACCAATCTTTAAAAGAGGCCAAGTCGGGCAAATGAGAGAAGTCTTATCAGAACATAACACTCTGATTCCCATCGGAAAAGACTCGGATCTGCAGCAGAAGAAATGAGAGAATCTTAGCAGTAGCGCCACCAATCCCCAGCGGAAAAGTAACACAAATGAGAGAGTCTTAGCGGTGAAAACCTTCACAGGCACCATAAGGCGATGAAAGCTGAGAGAAAACCGAAATGAGAGAGGCTTGGTAGTGAAAACCCCTCGGGCACTACAAGTCGAACGAAGGTTGGAAATGAGATAGGAAAGCCCCAGGAGAAGATTACAAAAGGCGGTTTAACGACGGATGGTAGGCTATATGTGCATGTCATGTCCATTAGAGTTGGTATCCACGTTTGATAGGGTTATTTTATAATTTTTCTTTTTAGAGTCATCCTCGTTTTTGTCTTTTATTCTGTTTCCTTTTATCTTTCTCCTTTCATAAAAAATTCCCCAATAGAGTCTGTTTGTAAGAAATGACTTCAAAATTTTCCATCAGCTTTCCAATTATGCAAGACGGAATTTGATTGGTACACCCAAGTGGTATAAGTGAGGAGGGATTAAGCACAAAGCCAGTGTCCAGAAGGATATTCCCCAGCAATAGGAAATCGACAAAGGGGTGGATCGGTGTGAAAAAGGATATCTCAATGAAGGTTAATGACCTCGAGGCCAAGGCCAATGAGACTCAAAGGTCGGGAAATGCCCATTCCTTAGATATGCCACCAAAGAAGGGGAGATATCCCCAGCAGAAAGGTATTTTCAGTGACAAGGGTGAACAAAGAAAATGGTTCACCAGTAAAACATGCAAGGTCTTCACGAAGGGTCACTATTATAGGAATTCGGGTGGTCGGTGGAAAACCACGTGGAAAGGTTCGCGAATAAAGAGTCGTCAAGGAAGGCGGGGAAGCAAGAAAGGAGAAAACTATCCCCAGCATGAATATCATCAAATGATAACATCCCCAGCAAGTTCTGATAATGAAACACAGAGCAGGAAAGAAGAGGAGAACCATCCCCAGCAGGAGCACCACAACCAGCCACCACATTTTAAAACTAACTAATTTTTCTTTGATTTGAAACAGGAAGAAGAGGGGTTGTTGGCAGAAGAGCATGCCACGAAGAAGATTCTCAAACTGGGGCAGAAAATTTTCTCCCGTTGCGAAAATTTTCTCGAAACCAAATACCTGGTTGGGGAAAAAAGCCAGATAACGCGAGGAAATGATCTTTGAACCCGGTTGTCCCCAGCAGCTTTGAAAGAAAGAAAACAACAAGCTGTGATAGAGGAAATTATACCCCCAACAGACAAGACAAAACGAGGAAGCTTGCGTTCAGAAAGGCAAGAAGTCGGTATCATCCCCAGCAGTTCTCGAAAAAATGAAACACCGATTTCGAGATTTCTCCGGCAGCATTATATCCTACAAGTTTTTCAAGGGAGCCAAGCGCGAGTCCCGAATGAGGTTTGGAAAGAGGAAGAAGGAAAAGGGATCCCCAGACAGGGTAATCCCCAGCTGATGACATTTCAATCCCCGGCGATTTCGGGAGATAGGTTTTGAAGGAAGTAGAAAAGGAGGAAATAAAGAAGATTTCCCCAGCAGCATTATCCCCAGCAGGTAAGTAATCAATTCCAAAGATATCCCCGGCAGTCAAGAGAAAAATAACACGACCCAGGAGGAAAGCAATTCCGAAACAAGGTAATTCAGAAGAAAGGATGGCCCAAGAGATGATGCAGGAAGAAGAAAATGGTACAAGAAACAAAGGAAGGCGATAAGGATGGGATGAAATTAGTGAGTCGTAGTTGAAGTCAGGGAGCCCGCCTGAAGAATGGAGTGGCGATTTATTTTAAAGTTGTAGTTGAAGTCAGGGATGCCCGCCTGAAGAATGGAGTGGCGATTTAGTTTTGAAGATGTAGTTGAAGTCAGGAAGCCCGCCTGAAGAATGGAGTGGCGATTTAGTTTTGAAGATGTAGTTGAAGTCAGGAAGCCCGCCTGAAGAATGGAGTGGCGATTTATTTTAAAGTTGTAGTTGAAGTCAGGGATGCCCGCCTGAAGAATGGAGTGGCGATTTAGTTTTGAAGATGTAGTTGAAGTCAGGAAGCCCGCCTGAAGAATGGAGTGGCGATTTAGTTTTGAAGATGTAGTTGAAGTCAGGAAGCCCGCCTGAAGAATGGAGTGGCGATTTAGTTTTGAAGATGTAGTTGAAGTCAGGAAGCCCGCCTGAAGAATGGAGTGGCGATTTAATTTTGAGTTATAGTTGAAGTCAGGGAGCCCGCCTGAAGAATGGAGTGGCGATTTATTTTGAAGTGGTAGTTGAAGTCAGGGAGCCCGCCTGAAGAATGGAGTGGCGATTTAGTTTTGAAGTTATAGTTGAAGTCAGGGAGCCCGCCTGAAGAATGGAGTGGCAATTTATTTTGAAGTTGTAGCTGAAGTCAGGGAGCCCGCCTGAAGAACGGAGTGGCGATTTATTTTGAGTTATAGTTGAAGTCAGGGAGCCCGCCTGAAGAATGGAGTGGCGATTTATTTTGAAGTGGTAGTTGAAGTCAGGGAGCCCGCCTGAAGAATGGAGTGGCGATTTAGTTTTGAGTTGTAGTTGAAGTCAGGGAGCCCGCCTGAAGAATGGAGTGGCGATTTAGTTTTTGAAGTTATAGTTAAAGATAATTTAATAGGAAGTGAAAAACAACAATTAGAGGTTTTAGATGAAAGCAACAAGAAGAAGGAAGCAACAATTGGAAGATTTCAAGTAAGGCATCAATTTAGACCTAGTCTGAGGAATTATCTCCTAGCGTCAAAATCTTAGTCTGATGAATCTTTCTCCTAAGACATCAAAATCTTAGTCTGATGAATCTTTCTCCTAAGATATCAAAATCTCAGTCTGATGAATCTTTCTCCTGAGATCACAACAATTTAGACCTAGTCTGAGGAATTATCTCCTAGCGTCAAAATCTTAGTCTGATGAATCTTTCTCCTAAGATATCAAAATCTCAGTCCGATGAATCTTTTTCCTGAGATCACAACAATTTAGACCTAGTCTGAGGAATTATCTCATAGCGTCAAAATCTTAGTCTGATGAATCTTTCTCTAAGATATCAAAATCTTAGTCTGATGAATCTTTCTCCTAAGATCACAATGATTTAGACCTAGTCTGATGAATTATCTCCTAGCGTCAAAGTCTTAGTCTGATGAATCTTTTTCCTGAGATCACAACAATTTAGACCTAGTCCGAGGAATTATCTCCTAGCGTCAAAGTCTTAGTCTGATGAATCTTTCTCCTAAGACATCAAAATCTCAGTCCGATGAATTTTTCTCCTGAGATGGTAATCATTCGATCAATACATTTCAAGTTTTGGTAATCAGGTGCCCGCTTGAAGAATGGAATGGTGATTTATGATCAGAGTTTGTCGTTAAAGTCAGGAGCCCGCCAGAAAAGCAGAACGGCGTCTCAGTTTCCAAGATTTGATAAGGATAGTGAACAATCGAAAGTGACAGAGTGTAACGGAAATCCCCCGCATGAATCAGGAGGAAGGCAACAAGGATCAGAAAAGATAGATTCAGACTTCGAAGGATAATAGTTCGAAGATCACAAGTAAGGGAATTCACTTCGGAGTGCAATGCAAGTTAGCAACAAAAGAAGCTTGCGACCAGAATGCGAGTCAACAGTCCGAGATGATCAACAGAAGATAGTCACAATAAGGCAAGGAGTTAATCCAAGTGCAGAAGTTGATGAAAGATGTGGTGTGCTCAAGACATGGCCGAGGTCACAAGCACTGCATACCTGGTTCAGATCCAGAAAGCTGAAGAAGATTGAACTAGTACCTACAACTAGCAAGTATCAAGGTTCAAATTTAGAGTCCGCATGAAGCACCAACCAATACTCAAGATCAAGCTTCGGAAGACTTATAGATATGAATTTTGTAACTAGTAGCTGATAGGCTTAGTTAGTCTTTCTTGATGTAATAGCAGGACCACGAACCGGAACTTCGATGGGACGGAACCTCGACGGAACGACACCTCGACCGGCTCTCCACCTCGGTTACTCCATTTCCTCACTCACTTTCGAACTACACGTGGCCTGATTCCTTTATAGCCAAGGATATGTAGGCAACTCAGATACGAGGGCTCGGTCACATTCCTCTTCTTTTAGTTTAGTCCCTCCGAATAAGGGTCGGATCAAAAACACTTGTCTAGTCGTTCTCGGTAGTAAGCTGGAAGGCACATCTAACCCTCCCGTGTGTAAACACGTGATTTTTGACCCTCCCGAGATTTTTTATATTTTTAGCATAAAATATTTAGTTTAGGCATAATATAGCTATTTTAGCTAATTTTGACTCTTTTACTTTATTTCTACCTTAAGATAAAAAATAACAAAAAATATAGTTTTATTAATGTTTCGTAATCATTTTTAAATTTGAAAAATACAAAAATAGTACTTTATATTTTATCTTTTTATTAAAAACGAAAATTACAAAAATAATTTTTATTAATATTTTGTAGTCATTTTAAACTTAAAAAATATAAAAAATAGTTCTTTATATCTTTATTTTTATATAAAAAACAAGAATTATAAAACAAAAAAATAATATAATTAGTATTTTGTGGTAACTTTAATCTTGAAAAATATAAAAAATAACTTTGTTTTAATTATTAGTCTTATAGTTATTTTGCTTACGTAGGATTAATTAATAACACCGTGTTCTCATTCTCGGTTTCGGGCAAGGAATAATACTCGGGTTTAAACTACCCGGTTTTATAATTTTCGGACCTAGCCCATAAAAATCCGAGCCCACCACACGTGGGGGACACGGACGGAGCACGAGACGAAGCCCATAACCCTTGAAACCCACGTGGAGACCCATGATTCTTGGTCTCTCACGTGGGAGGATGGGTTTTCAACATTTTTAAGGAACAAATAGAGATACATGTATACAAAAGCGCCGAACAGACACAAAAACAGGACCCGGCCCCTCATCTTCGGCATGGAGAATTTTCAAAACGAAAACACGGGCCTTCATTTTCTTAGTGAACAAAGCTCTAAAGAAAAGCAGTCTCAACAATACAAAAGGACCCCATTTTGCTCCCATCTTCTTCTTCATTAGAAAGGAAAAGCAGCGCCATTTCAAAAGGAAGAAGCTCTGCAATACATAGAAACGACGACTGCTGCGACTGCAACCTTCTGCCTCTAAGATGTTCCATTGACGACCAAAAAACGATATCACTCATTCACCTCCATTAATCTCCATCGCGTCTGTTAAAGCTACCGTCGTCGAATTTTGTTGCGTTTTCGGCGAGCTTCAAGGTATAGATCGTAGTTCCGTCGAGGCTTCCGACCGCTGCTTTGGTCATTAGTTGCGTTCCATTTGCTGAAAGTCCACTTTGAGGTTCATATCTCTTCCATTTGTGGACTAAGCAATGAGCTTCGCAAGTTTTCTGGTACAGTTTCTTCAATCCAAGCTGTATTAATTGACGCGGAGGAGCAGCAGCAGAGTAGCCATGAGGTGAGGGATTGGATAAGGAAACTTAAAACAGTTTTCTTTGAGGCTGATGATCTCTTGGATGACTTTGCTACTGAAGTTACGCATCGAAAATTGGTGAATAAGGTAAGCATCTTCTTCTCAAAGTCTAATTACTGTGGCTGTTTCGCTTGTTTCGCTGCTATCCGAGTTGCTGTTGAGCATCCCGGTGAATATTTCGGGATTTAGCTTTCCATTTCAATTTCATTCAGATAGATTTGGGTTATATTGTTGCAGTGAGGTATGTAAGTTTCATATGTATTTCATCTCTTGATATGAATGAATATCTAAATTGATGTCCTAATAGGTGTTTTGGATTTCATGAAATATGATATTTTAACTATCAGATCTGATTGTTGTAGTATACATGTTTATATTTGGTTGTGGAAGATCTTTTCGACATAGGAGTATTTGTTATAACTTCCACTCCTGTATCTGCGCATATCTTTGGCAAATCATCTCATGTATTAGGAAGCAATTAGTCTTTAATATGAACATTAGTGTTTGGCTTTAGTTGAGTATAATCTTTTAGAATAGTTTGAGGTGCACCATGCCAAACAAAATGACAAATGCATGGCCCTCGCTTAGTTAATATATTGGTCTTTGGAATTCGAGGCGTGCCATTTAGCAAATTTTCATGGCCCTCGCAAAGTTGTAAACACGTAGAATCTTTAGGCGCGTTAGTTAATAATAATACCTTCCTAATCACGGGTGCGCATTTATGTGACCCAAATCTTACTCTCGGCAAAACTGAAATACATTAAAGTCACAGGCGTACTGGTTGCGGTGTGGCTCGAAATGTGTTTTCGTGACGTCGCAATTCTTCTAAAATTGAAAAGCGGAACATTAATAGCACATAGTTAGAATATATAAAGAAATCAGATAGAAACAAAAATTGCAGTTGAGCGACCGTGCTAAAACCACGAATCCGGGAGTGCCTAACACCTTCTCCCGGGTTAACAGAATTCTTTATCCAGGTTTCTAGTTTCGCAGACTATATTATAGAGTCATAAATTTCCTCGGTTCTGGTTATTTTCTTGTTCGCTTCTGTTTACTCAATCATATAAGCAAATAAATGAAATTTAACTCGAAAATATTATATTAATGTAGCATTGTTCTCTTTTAGGGGTTCATAGGAGGAAGTTTAAACTATTGAGATCTGGTTGTTGCTTTGAATTGGTATTTATGTGAGAATTTTGTAGACAAGCTACATTTTTTCTAACTTTAGCAAGTCTTTGTTTCTTGATTATTGAAATATGGTCATTATTTAAACATTGAAAGCACCTTATGACACTGTCAGTCTTGCTTATGCATAAAAAATTAGAAGTTAGGATATATTTGCACAGGTAATTGCTGTTGGAATGACAATGTTGCCAACAATCACTAACTCCACCACGAATGTTGAGTCTTTCTGACATGGACCGCTGTCTGCTTGCTGTTCAAACTGAGTCCAAGAAAGGGCTGATCTTGATCAGATTCAGACGTCCGTGTTAGAAAAATGAGTTCATGTGGTAAATCTTGCTTGACAGCAACAAAATTCTTGGCTGAAGTCATTACATGTGCTGTCCTGTTTTCTCTCTGTTGTTTTGCTCGTTCTATAAACCAATCCTAGTATTGTCTCTGCCAAAGACTAACGTTGTTGCCCAGTTCATAGCCACATATATCTTGTTCCTCCAGCTGATAACTCGAGTCAGATATGCAGAGCGCCAAATAAACCAGCTCACGAAGCCTGCTAATGAGATGCCTTTTTCATCCTGACCAACAAAACGAAGATGACAACATATACAGTCTAAACTACAAGAAGCAAAGTAAAACAACCTCTTTCTTGATTGATATATACATAGAGGCAAATCCGGGATTTGTTATCAGTAAGTCCAAAATGAGTGATATCTTATATGTACGCATTAACTTCTTTTTTGGGCATATGTAAACATAGTTCAAGCTGTAAGTATAAAGGGTCCAGTTGAACATATAGAATTCGTCGTAGATGCCTCTGACTATGTGTCATAACCTACCAGCAAATACACTTTATGCTTGATCGAAGAGTAATATAGACGATAAATGTACTTTAGATTGGCGGAGATCAACGAGAGCTTTGTAACGCCCCACAGATGCCAACAACGCTTGATATGATCTTGTCCATTCTCCGAATCACCACATTGTCTTCTAGATATTCTGTTACAACTTTGTGCATAATTTGGAATAAATAGTATCATGTCAATTATTATGTGGCGACTCACAAGCGTGATATGATCAGATCTTATGCATATGACATAATATGTAACAAGCTTGGCTTTTTGTTTGTATCACTTAATCTGAATTGAAGTTTTGATTAGTTTATATCTAACATTTATTTAATTTGCTTATGTTTTGTGAATTACAGATATGCCGAAGACCAAGAGTTGGCAGAACTTGCAAAAGTCAATTCAGAGGAATGCACAACCAGCCCCGTCAGTTCAAGCAACAACAAAGTCGGTTCAGGCCACATCACAATTAACTTCGTCCTTTCAGTCCGCACAACCAACTTCGTCCTTTCAGTCCGCATCACAGCCGACTTCGTCCTCTCAGTCCGCATCGCAGCCGACTTCATCAGTTCAGGCCGTATCGCAGCCTACTTCATCAGTTCAGGCCGCATCACACCCTGCACCATCCAGAATATGTATTCAATGTGAGTCAATGCAATATTGGACTGTAGATGCTATAGGTACGCTTTCGTCTCCTCCTCTTCTTCTCCTCCTGTTCTTCTTCTCCTCCTCCTCTTCTTCTCCTTCTCCTCCTCTTCTTCTCCTCCTCCTCCTCCTCTTCTTCTTCATCTTAAAAATCCCCAATGCTGCTGGTTTTTATTTTTTTTTAAATCTGCCATACCAGCAATAAGTTTGAAAGGCTCAAAATCCATAAGTTTTCTGTTTGTCTAAACTTGTTTTTTTTAATTAAAGATTCGGAAGAAAATAGGAAGAGGCTCAAAGTGAAAGTTTATTAAGCTAATTTATGTAACTATTCCAGTTAAGTTATTTTGTTGGATATTTTATTTATAGATGGCCGAGACTGGACGAAGGCCTGGACGCGCACAAGTTTATCTTGATACTCATAAGAAACAAGATGGAACATATGTGAATGAGGCGGCAAAGGAGATATGTGTAAGTTTCTGTACACTCTCTGTACATGTTTACATAAATGTTTCTGTAGACATCACTCGATGCCTGCAATGTATGGACTGATCTTAATAGCATTTCTATATCTTTAGGATTCATGATTTCCATTAGTTGGAGAAAGTTCTGATCATATGATCTGTTGATCAAAGTAAAGACTATTTGGAATTGTTTTGACATTTCAGTTGCACTGGCAACAGTCAGATTGTGTGTTCGTATAACTATCTGCATGTAGTAGGATTCTATTAAATTTCCTATTCAGTTCTTCAGTATTTATGTAAATGGATTAGTGTTTTACTGAAACTTATTAAAGATTGATAATATTAATGTTGTATTTGCTAAGATGCTGATATGAAATTAGAAGTTCAGAAAATTCTCAAGGAAAATGACTTCCTATTTCCTATTTTCTTCATATAATTATAAGCATGTAGTATATTCTCCTTAAAAAGTTTCTTTTTCAGTTTTAGCAGGTAGAATTTGAACTTGCCGAATCAGACATTTATTTTAAAGTGTAATAATTTATAACTAGTTTGGTGTAAAAAATGAAATGAAGCTCACTTGCCGTACTTTTCCTGGTTTATGAAAATCTCGATCAAGTTCTTAAAAATGAAAAAAAAAAGACATAATCAAGTTTGTTTTACTAGGTTTGTTTTTAGCTCTAATTAGGTTGAAGATTTCTTGTTAATGGTTAAGCAGTGGTTAGACCAGAGGCAAATTCAGTTCATTATCTCCTAGTTGTTACTTCTTCCTGTGATTCTCCTGTTTTCCTCCTCTTCTTTCTCTCCTCTTCTTTCTCTATTTCTTCTTCTTTATCATTCTTGTTTTCTTGATTTCTATCCGCTTCTCCTTCATTTGGTTTCTTGTTTGTATTTTGTTTTTTTACTCCGCTGTCAGTCCCTGATATAATACCACAGGAACTACTCCCCACCTATTTCCCTCTTTTCCTCAGACGTAGTCCTCCACAAGTAGATAAGGAGACTAATACCATAACCCATAAGAACCCACACCAAAAATACCTCAATGCCTAACATAGATGAAGAAAGTTACATTACCAGTTCAATGAGCACCCTGTAGGGAATGCAATGCCAGCTTGAAGACCATTCTCTAATATCAATTTCGAAACCATATCCTCCAAAGTCTCACACAGTTCAATCATTAATATCCCAGGCTTAGCAATTTGCCTAATGTATTTCCGGACCTGAGGATTGAAAATTAAAGAATTTACCTTGAATATTGACTCTGCTCTAAAACTATGGCAGGAGAAAACTGCTAGCAACTGTATGAAAGTACGTTCTGACCTGGCGATGAACTTCTGTTGCTTGACGGACAGAATTATAAATTGGTTTCTCCAAGAGCTCCAATTACCTCTTTTCCTCAGAGTAGTCCTCCACAAGTTACTGCATCGACCATGAAACAAATATCATTCCACAATTCTTGACTTAATAATGATAACATTAATTCTTGACTTAACAATGATAACATTAGTTTAATTTGCACAATAGATTTCAAATCTGCAGCTGCTGCAATTTTGCTGTTCAAGATTGAAATTCCAGTGTTCTGATTTGGATCTTCTCTTCCTTGAGCTGTGAATATGTTTTTTTGGTTCTCGTTTGGTTTACGAGCATATAAGCTGCAGTTCTGGAACACAACTGCTGCGTTACCAAAAATGAAGTCGACTGTACCATAAACGTCACAATCGCGATAAAATTGTCGAAGGGAATGGAAATAATATGTAGGAAAAAATTGAGCTTGCTTTGAGCCAAAGTACGGTGGATGAGTCTGAAGTTTCCCCGAATGATGTTGTTGGTAAAGTGCTGGGAAAAGAGCACTCTGGAAGGGTAAGGTGCTTAGGATTAGGAGTTGTCCCCAGCAAAGTTTTTAAACATGCAAGACCTCATTATTGTGGTATGAATGCTTCAAGTAGTGATGCTTCATGTTTGAATCATTGCCAAGAGAACTACGATAAATTGTTGAATGCTCACAACCAAAGTCAAGAGAACTACAATAAATTGTTGAATGCTCACAACCTAAGTCAAGAGAACTACAAAGAAATAGCGAATTCGAACAGACAAATGATGAATGCTTTCAAGGCATATATGATAATGAAAGAAGGGACAATACCAGAACAATTTGCGGGGTTCTTTGCTTCTCCTCCTACAACGGTAAATAAACTTGTGATCTTTTTTTTTTCAACTGATATTTCTTGTTTCTAGGATTATAGTTATATTTGTACTGCTCAATAAATAACTCAAGTTATAATTAGCATTCAAAAGATCTTATTTTTTAATTTTTTTTGCAGCCCAGAGATGCAGCTAGTGGATCCCTATCACCCATAGGTGCAAGAAGATCATCTGATGGCAGTAATCCAAGTGACAACAATTGATGTTCTTTATAATTCAATTAGATAATTAATTATGACAATGTAATTATGTGATTGGAGAGGATGTTAGAATGGCTAGGGTGAATGTTTTATGTTAAAATTTAGTTTGGTGCTACTGTATGCTATAAACATTGCTAAATCTGCTTTGAGCATTTTTTGTAGCCTTGTCATTTATATATGAAAGTAATACTTTTGTGATGCTAAATATGTTGATATTTTTAATAAGTGTTGATAAATATTATATTTTTTGGTTAGATTATGGTGTGGACAGATTTATTAGTAGATAATATTCAAAATTCAATATTTGTATAAATGCAGTAAAATAAATTAATATGTTTAACGAATTGCGTGTGTTTGGACTGCCGCAACTTGTAAATTTTTGTTTTTTTATTTTATAATTTGATAATCAATTTACGGGGGTTAAACTGCAGCAAAATAACTGCTGCTAATTAACAGTCGTGGCAGCGATCGCCATATAACCTCAATAAATTGATTGCGGCGAACCTTCTTGCAGCAGTTTTGTGAACCGCTGCAATAACAAATTGCGGGAGTTACCAAATGCCGCAATTTGTAAATATTATACCGTTGGAATATTGGTGGCATACATTTGATCCCTTCATTTAGGTTTGTTGCATGTGCTTGTTGACACAAATTTTTTGTTATAAATAGCGTTCGTCTTATTTTAGCTTCTTTTTGTCAATATTAGTTAGACGCGTTTATAGCGATATACTTTCCGTGGAATCCAACAAATTTTTTTATTGGTGTAATCGATAACCGAATCGATAAGCTCCCAAAATCGATAAATCGAATAAAAAAACGATAAGCATATGGACAAATCGATAATCGATAAGTAATTATCAATAAGGGTCAAATTCGATCGATAAATCAAATGCACACCCCTAATATATCTTTAACTATGTTGAAATTATGGGTTCAAAATAAGTTGAAAAAAGGATTATCTATATATAGTGCTGTATAACTTTAACTTTAGAATATGGAACAAGCATTTTATACAGTTGAGTCATATTCATTTCTTCCTTCTAGACTTTTCGAAGAAAAAGAAAACAAAAGAAAATAGGAGACACGATTAATTGCATATTTTTCAAGAATAAAGTTTATTGGACTGTACATGACTTATCAACTTTCATTTTTTAAAATTTTGCATATAATTTATTTTCCTTAAGGATAATTGTTTGGCCTTACTTATGAATCAGAAGCTGACTCTTAGAGAACCATATATACATTGAATTTAAAGTCTCCTTATCATTGTCCACAAATCACAACCCTACCAATTTGCCATTAAAGTCTGAATCTTAATTATTCAGATCTTAATCATTAAGTGTGTTTGTTTTTTTTACTTAACAACCACTTAATGGGTATGAATAGGTCTGTATGATTAAGATCTGTAACAGAGACTTAATTTCATTAAGATGCTATCACATATTCATTATTAATTGCCGTCATCGCCTACCATTATCAACTACCACTATGCCGCCACCACCACCATACTCAGCCACCGCCGGCACCGCCGCCGCCACCACCACCACGCCGCCATCATCCTTAATCATAGCTTCCACCATTATCGACCATCACCATCCACCATCCCACCACTCCGACCACCATCATTGTCACTCGCATTCAACATTTATCCAACTCAACTACCACAACCAACCACCTCATCATCATTAACAACCGCAGTCAGCACCGCCTATCATTATAACCTACCACCACATTCCTCAATCACAAACCACCACTCGCCGTTCTTAACTATCACTACCTACCACCACCATCATCAATCATAATTGCCACCACTACCAATCACTACTAGCTACTAGCATGAACCACCATTATCAACCAAAACTACCACCAACCACCGCCTTTAGTCGGCATTCACCCATTAACCATCACTACCAACAACTTTCATATTTTAAACTATATATTTTATTGATAGAATATTAAATTTTTTTCAAATAAAGATAAATTTTATGCATTCAGATGTTAAAAATCAAACAGTCTTAATTTTTGGTATTCAGATCTTAATACACATCTTAATATGTCCAGATGTGTATTCAAATTCATATGTCTAATCTTAATACACATCCTTAAGGATAATTGTTTGGCCTTACTTATGAATCAGAAGCTGACTCTTAGAGAACCATATATACATTGAATTTAAAGTCTCCTTATCATTGTCCACAAATCACAACCCTACCAATTTGCCATTATGAATAATATCAATTTAATATATGATTCTTAACTTTATTCATCTATATTACTGTATAAAATATATTTACATAGTCAGTTCACTTATAAACTAATTATAAATAGTTATTAATTTATAATTGTATGATTTGTATTGGAAATTTTTTTTTATGACGTGGCAGACACATGGAATGGTCAAAAGGTTATTATTCCGAAAGAGAATAAATAAAAGATGCGAGTAGACAAATTAGACACGGGACATAATTCAACTACGAGTTCCGTACCTGTTATAGTGGGTTGAAATGTAATTTTAAAAACAAAGGATACAAAGAGCAAATAGATACGAGTTTCATATCAATTCAAGACATTCAAGGGTAACGGATCAAAAAGCATTTAAAGCATGGATCTGGAGGCAGAAAGAAGTCCAAATTCAATCATTAAGTACCTGATACGTTGAAGAATTGACATTTAATAAGAATGATTGTGTAACGACCTATTTAATGTCATTTATTACTCATAATTATGTCATTAAAGCCTATGTTTCATTCTTCTACCTAGGGTGAGCTATAAAAGGAGGAAGTTGTATCATTTGTAAACACGATCAACCATTGAAAGCCTACTGAAATACAATTTTTCTTTACTATTCATTCTAATTATTGAAAGCTCATTACATTTTTCGGTCTCTTAATTATCAGTAATCCGATTTTTCTATTATTTTCTAGTTTTAATCGAAATTTCATATTTTGGTTAAAGATGATTGTCAATTAATATGGAAAAAAATAAAGTGTTTACTATTATAACAGGTTAAACACTAATATAAAAAATCTTTACACTGTCAAATAATAACTTCATTCTTTAATACATATGCTTAAGTCCGATTCTAGTGTTAATAGCAATACGTATTTTCCGCTTATTATTAGCAATATCATGCAATCCAAAGCAACATTGTCAAAAGCTTAATGAATATTCTAAACTTTAACCCCCTCACATTATTAGCTTTTCTATTTTATAATTTTACTTTATTTCTTCTTTCATCCTTCATAGCTTTAATACTTAAATTAATAATGTTGATTCTATTTCCATTGGAATTATTCCACTCTTCTTAATTTATCCATTTATCATTCTCCAATAGTTACACCATTATCTTAAATTCTTAATTACTACTGTAGTTATGTCTATCTACTTGTTCACTTTAGATTGGTCTTTCAAATAGCTAAATAATTAATTAAACTTGTGTAATAGTACAATTACGTGATTATTTATTGGGGTCAATCATGATTAATTTCTATGTATTCCCGCCCTATTCCAACCCAATTATACTTCCAACATTAACCCTCCAAAAGCAAGAACTCCCTCCATCCAAGTTTACTTTTCCTATTGACTTTACATGTAATATGGTAATTTAATAGTATACTGTATCATCTATATTTATTATATGTTGGAAAATAAATTGAAAATAAGTAGTGCTTAATAAGAAGGATAGAATAGGCATAGAACAATAGATTAATAGCGACATTTAATTTTTAGTATAGTGGACAAACAAACTTAAACGAACAACGTATATATAACTAGAAAATTCTAAAAGAATTTTTCAAAATCAAACGCCTCTAATTTAGCCTTTCAGCTTATTTAGCAACCTGCCCTAGATCACATTTCCCCGCTTGAAGAATAATCAAATATAATTAAATATGGTGAAAATTAAACGGGAGGTTTATTTAACCTTAACCTTCTTGAAAAGACAATTTTCCTATTGATTTGGGTAGCAGTAGAGGCCGGTGGAGTTCACGTTAAAATTCAACTGAACTCAATATTTTCGAACAAAAACATGAAAATAAATGTAAAAAACTATTAAAATTCTAATAAAAACTAATTTCTGAATCCATATTCAAAATAAAATGAGCTCAGTGATAAAATTCTTGAAAATTAAAACTTAAATTAATTTAAATTCTAGTTCCGCCTTTGACTATCAGAGTAAAATAAACAAAAAATATATAAACTGGAGGACGAGAATTTTTGAAAAGGACATTCGCTAAACATAATATTTTTTCCATTTTCTGCAGCACTAAGCTTAAATGATTGGCCACAAGGAACGCATCATCTTAATTCTCCACTTAAAAAAGTTAAGAGAATTACCAATAATTATGTACTCTATTTTTGAGTATTAAATTTCTCGATTCTTCCCTGAAGGTCAATTATATATGTTGTGTCTCTAACTGAACTAATTAAGCCATATAATCCAAGGCAGAAAACAACAAGTAAACAGTATTGACCCCTTCTCTTTGTTTTAAAATTTCAAAAAATTTCATATTTCCTGTTGTGAATAGCTAGGTATAGCCTCAACATCTTTTAACTGTATAGCATGGAATTTATTTGGGTGTTTTGATCAAGTGACGAGCATTTAGATATTCTTTAATCAAATTAGAGAAACATAAAGTAATTAGGTGATGTGTCGATGTTTTATACGTTGAACATAGAACATAACTCCTAATAATATGCAATAGGAAGAACTAAAGCATCAAATTTCACGTACCATTGAAGAAATTTTGTTTCATATTTGCTTTCTATTTAAACTAACAACAGTACTGGTACAATCCATACATGTGTATTTTTTATAATTTTTTTTATTTCACATAAATATATAACTAAAAGTATAAAGTAAAATAATGTCTTCACGATATCGTCTTTTAGTAAATTACAAGCAAACAAAAAAATGGAGAAAGAAAAGAAAATAGGAGAAGGACACAGTCATTACTCATTAGCGGATCTTGAGAATTGTATATGGGTTCTCCGGGAATCCAATAATATTTATGTAAATTTTATATTTTTATTAAGTAATTTAACATATATATATATATATATATATATAAATTTAATTATTATTAGTATATTAATTTAAAATCACAATAAAAATTTATAAAATTCAAATCCTAAATCCATCTCTATACATCGGTAAAACTGATTTAGTCCTATTTTTCATATTTAAAAGTCATGCAAAGTTTATAAGTTAGAGGTAATTAGCTGAGCTATGACACGAAAGAAACACATGCAAAGAGATATGACATCTGGAACTTAAACTCACCTTGTATTTGAAGCACAAGCATTCTTAATTAAACCACGTCATAACATGTCAATTTTAATGATTTTATTTTGATATAATTTATCATCTGGAATTCAAAACCTAATATCTCGACTAATTTGAATTCGTGCCGAATACTCCCTAAGAATGAAAAATACTTCTAACTAATTTTTTATTTTTATTTCAATGCTCAAATTTAAAATTTTAATTAAGGACAGGGATCTTAATTATCCCGCCACATTGTTTACCAATTAAATTTCAATGTCTAGTAGGTATGTGGAAACTGACGAGCTATAAAGAATTTATGTTTGCCAACTAAAAGAATGGCGTCATCCTTCGGCCCCAAAGTCATGTCGCTGTTGAATAACCCCACGATTAAGACACGAAAAAGGTTGTGACATTAGTGGGCTGACGCGGACGTTGTAAGATGATTCTGAATTCTACCATTCCACCAATTAAATCGTAATTGGTCAAATATAATACTCCCGTTTCAATTTATGTGAACCAATTTGATTAGGTATGGAATTTAATAAAAGAGAGAAGACTTTTAAATTTGTGGTGTAAAATGAGGCACATATATTTTGTGTGGCTATGAATCAGTGTATAAAGATAAATTGTGTCCAAATAAGGAAAGAGAATATTCTTTTTGGCTCGCACCAAAAAGGAAATAGGTTCACATAAATTGAAACGGAGGGAGTAGATGTTTATCAAGTCATTGAAAAATAGCTATTATTTTATTGTAATAGATACCGATTCAACATAATATACTGGAGTTTGATGCACCTGTGTATGAACTTCGAGCATATTATGATGGACCGGTATACTTTGTTGGCTCCAGTATAATATACTGAAGACTGGAACACCGGTGCTCTAAACCCCAGTATATTATGTTGGATTAGTATATTATATTGGAACTCGGTATATTATGTTGGAGTATTTTTCCGAATTTTGAACAGTGTTTTCGTTTAGAGCTTTATTTTTACATGAAAAATAATTAAATTGTTATTATTTTTAAAACTGAATTATTTTGAATCATCACTCATAAATTTGTGTATTTTTGAATTTTTCCCAATTATATCTGAAGATACAGAAGTCAAACTTTGTAGGTAATGACGTAGTACTCTTTCGGTCTTTATTTATTCTACAATTTTCACATATGGAGAGCAGTGTTTTAAAAGGGTATGGATGAACGGCAAAGCGTTTTAACTAAGGCGGAGCGAGGCAAAAACACTGAAACGTTGGGATAAGCCCATGAGTATTTAATTCAAATATTTTATAAATTAATAAAATAAAAAATATAAATAAAAAATATATTAAAATTATAAAATAGATCAAGAAAATTACAACACTGGAAAATGTATATATTTATTATAGCATGCTAACTTGTGCACGAGCCATACAAAATAATTTTCATTTTTTTTTTGTTAAAATAAAATTTTATTTCACCAAGTAATGACTTTACATGCATCTAACTCATTTGGACTAGTGAGTTAGTTTCTCAGATATTTACAATTATTTTATACTTGACTAGATTGGATACCAAATCAACCTATCTAATACACTTTTCCATTTAAAATTATTTTGATCTTTAATACTTCCTCTGTTTCAATTTATGTGAACCTATTTGACTTGGCACGAAGTTTAAGAAAATAGAGAAGACTTTTGATCTTGTGATATAAAATGAGGTACCTTTATTTTGTATGGCTATAAATCATTGCATAAAGGTAAATTATTTCTAAATAAGGTAAGCGATCATTCTTTTTGGCACGAACTAAAGAGAAAATAGGTTCACATAAATTGAAACGAAGGGAGTATGTAACTGTATAGCTAGATCTCTTGTTCTCTGTCTGACTTCTTGGTTCTTCAATTGAAACCTTCTAGCATTTTTTTACTCCATATATGATAGACGGTAGCCGCAAAGAAGAAACCCAATATGGGTGTCCATGGTGAGGTGCTAATTTTGCATGCCACCCATTGCACTTCTTTCTGCCAGTTCCCTATCCTTCTCTGTATGCCTAGCCAGCCCAATATGGATCTCCACATATGTTGTAAGTACATTCAAATAACATATGTGTAACGACTCGGCCCAACACTGTATAGATATTATTCGCTTTGGGCCTAGCCCGCACAGATTTATTTTCAGGGAACTAAGTTACTGCCAAAACACGTCTACACATATAGGTCCAAGCCCTACTAATATAGCCTTGGGCTTGAGGAGGACCAAATCCGTGCGGGCGTGGACCAAAGCGGATAATATCTACAATGTTAGGTCGGGTCGTTACAGTTGGTATCAGAGCCAACTCTCCAGTGTATGATGGGTGGGTACCCACAACGATGACGTTGTGTCCTTATTGGTGGGGTGAGTGCAGTGGTAACGTAGTTCACTGTAGCTCGCAGGAGTCCCATATCGAAAATGAGAGGGGGAGTCCTGGGCTATACTAGTAGGGCTTGGACCTACATGTGTAGACGCGTTTTGGCGGTAACTTAGTTCCCTAAAAATAAATTCGTGCAGGCTAGGCCCAAAGCAGACAATATCTACACAGTATTAGGTCGGATCGTTACAATATGCTTCAATGTTTCATCTCGTTCACTTGTGCATAGTACACATCTTTTGTCAACTTGGATCCCATATCTCTCTAGCATGTCCATAGTAGCCAATATGTTTTGTATTGCTAGCCATAGGATAAATTGATGCATGTGAATAATGCTTTGGATCAGTACTGTTTTCTTCCATTCTACTTTCTGAAACTGTGGAGTAAAGAATTTGTATGCTTTCTTTATGCTGAACTTCCCTCAGCTTCTTAGGATTATTGCAGGATCCCCATAATTCTCTAACCATTTTCTTGCCTCCAATATTTTCCTAACTAGCCAACTTGCTTGTTTAGGAATAGCATAATCTGATATAGGATGCGTTTGGTACGAAGGAAAAATATTTTTTGAAAAATATTTTTTAATTTTCTCATGTTTGGTTGGCTTAATCTTTTTTTTTTTTGAAATATTTATATTTTATATTATCTCAAATCATTTACATGCTTCCTCCGTAATCAGCAGTTTGAACAAGGAGCTCCCAAGCTTGTTGTATTCTTTCTATATCAACTTTGTTTACATGTTCTAACTTCTAAGGATATAAATTCAAATCATTCATGTATCTATTTAATCTGCTACTTTTGCGAGCTCTAACGTGGATTTCTCTTATCACCTGCTTCACTATTTTGTCTGCTGATCTGCTGCATTCTCTGAATATCCTTCCATTCATTTCCTGCCAGATATGATACATTCCACAAGCTAATGTCATTCTGTATATCTCCTAGTAAGTAGTCTTCCTTGTGGTGTTTTATATTGCCCATGTACTTCATTCTTCTAGTTCCATACATCTCTCTTTATGCCTTTCCAAGTTAGGAGTTTGGACCATACTTGTTGAGCATAAATGCATTCGAACAATAGATGGCCTATATCTTCATTTTCCTGTTTGCATAACTCACATTCCATATCCTCTATATTAGCCCAGCATGCTATCCTTTCCTTAGTTTGTAACCTTCTGTGTAGAGCTAAGAATAAGATGAACTTCCATTTAGGATGACCATTGTTGTTGCAGACCAATCTTCTCCAAAAGACTTTTGGGAAATCCCCTCGATAGGCTTTATATACATCCTTTATTGAGTAGTTTGTCATAGCAGCTACATCATCTTCCCGGAGGCCTATTTTTTCAAATATGCTCTTTGCTTTGAAGATCTTCTGTACCACCCATGAAGCTTGGGAGGTCTTAGTCTCCCATATATCCCATGTCTTCGTATAGTAAGCATGAATCCATTTCACACATAGACAATCCTTCTTTCTGTATATATTCCATAACAGTTTACCAATGGCACCTTAGTTCCATGTATATATGTCTAAGATATTAAGACCCCCTGCTGCTTTAGGGAGGCATATTCTATCCCAGACAATTAGTGCCTTCTTGCTAAGGTCACTGTCTTCTATCCATAAGAAGTTCCTACAAGTGGCTTCAACCATCTGAACAACTTTTCTTGGTAGCACAAAGACTTGTGACTAGTATACTTGAAGTGAGTACAACACAGATTTCACTAGTTGTAGCCTTCCAGCATATGATAGGTATCTTGTGGTCCATGAGTTTACTTTAGCCAGAATCTTGTCTATCAGGGGTTTGCATTGAATAATAGACATCCCTTTTGTACTTAGAGGGATGCCTAAGTACCTAAAAGGTAGATCACCCTTGCCAAATTGTGTTGCTAGAAGGATCTGAGGTTGGCTTAAATATTTTGAAAAATATTTTCCTTATCAATTTATTTTCCTCCAATTGGAGGAAAATATTTTTCTTATCAAGTGAAGGGAAAATATGTTTCGTATCAAGTGAAGGGAAAATATTTTTCAAAACTCCTTCTCAACCTTCCCCATCCTATTCCTCCCTCACCAACCCACCGCACACCCACCCTCCCACCTCCAATCTCCAAAAAGAATTTTTGATTTAAATTTTAGTTTTTTTTCATCACCACCCATTCCGCTATCTCTCACCAAAACCCCACCCTCACTGCCCCCAATTTTTCTTTTTTACTTTTTTTTTTGTAATTTTCAAATTTCTATTTTTCTGCACCCCCCTAAATTTTTTATTTTTTATTACTTTTTTTTTATAATTTCAAATTTCTGTTTTTCTTGTTTGTACACCTATGGAATTCTGATATCCTCTTCTACTGCAACCACAACCCCTTTTATCTTTCGATTTACAGGTTCTAAATTTTACAAGTTTCAAAATTATGAGTTCAGAAGTTTATGTGTTTGGAAGTTTATGGGTTTAGAAATTATACAAATTACGGGATAAAAAATTCACGATTTTTGCGTAATAAAGTAAAGCATCACATTAGTTTCTTTGGGTTGTATCAATTTTTAGAGACTTCAGAAAATATTGGGGAGGGGGATAGGTGGGGGAGGTGGGAGGGGAAGGGGAGGGGTGAGGATGGTTGCATAAGAAATATTTTCCTAAAAAAATAATTTCTAATCTCTAATCAAACAGTAGAAAATATTTTTCGAAATTTGTTTTCCACTTACCAATCAAACAAGAGAAAAAGCCCTAATGAAGAAAAAGAATTGTCCTAAGATTGCCTACTTAATCCAATACTTTCTTCTTCCCCAAAAACATGAAGGTTTTGTCCGGATTTCTTACTATCTTCGGTACTGCTTTTGTTTTGAGAAGAATGAATCTCAAGTTTCATCCTAAAATAAGTGATAAAACCACTCATTTTTCATGAAAACATATTCTAGGAAAATATTTTTTATGGAACATATTTTTCTTCATACCAAACACACCCAGAGTCTTTTGCTTTATGTAAAAGCAGTGAATCCATTTCAGCCATAGACTGTCTTTCCTCTGGTTGACAACCCATAACAATTTGCAAATTGCTGACTTATTCCATCTGTAGAAGTCTAATATGTTTAGGCCTCCAGTTGCTCTAGGCATGCATAGTTTCTCCCAAGCCACTAGAGCTTTTCTAGTCACCTCATTTGTACCTATCCAAAAAAATGTTCTACATATACTAGTCACCACATTGATGATCTTCTTAGGCAGCAAGAAGATCTGAGCCTAGTAAGTCTGCATCTCGAACATGATAATTTTTATTAGTTACAACCTTCCACGATATGATAATAATTTGGTTGACCAGCATCTAACTCTTGTAATCATCTTCTCTAGTAGGGGTAGACACTGATGAACTGTAAGCTTTCTTGAGGATAGAGGAACACCTAGATATCTGAATGGAATTTTACCATTAGCAAAGCTCATCTCTTGTATAATCTGGTGTTTGAATTCATTAGGTACCCTTTCTATATACAATGAACTCTTCTCCATATTGGCTTTAAGCCCAGAACTTGAGAGAAATGATTACAAATCTAAAACATCAACTTGATTGAAAATTTATCTGCCATGCTCCATAATAGCAGATTATCTACAAAGCATATATGAAATAGTTGAGCTTTGAACATCTGGGTGATAGTTAAAGTCGGGATTAACATTCAACTTCTTCAAAGTTCTATTCAAGTACTCCATTGCAAATACAAAATGGTGACTGTGGGCCCCCCTGTTTTTTTACTTGGGATCTAGTAGTCGATCCTCTATTGATCAACAAGGCATAAATGACAGTTGAAACACAAGTCATTATCTAGTTAACCATATTCACAGGAAAACCAAACTCAAGCAACACCATCTATAAAAAATTCCACTCCACTAAATCATAGTTTTTCCTAATGTCAATCTTTACAATACATCTAGGAGACACCCCTTTTCTAGAATATTCTTTCACCAATTCATGAGCTAATATGACATTGTCTAGTATACTCCTCCCTTCAATAAAAGTTGACTGAGATGGACCTAATGTCATATCCACCACTATCTTTACCCTTTCAGTTAAAATTTTTGCAATAGTCTTCTATATAGTAGAACAACAAGCTATTGGTATAAAATCTTTAACCAAGGTGGGAGCTGAAACTTTAGGAACTAGGGTTATAGTAGTACAATTAATTTCTTTCAAAATCTAGCCATTCTCAAAGAATTGCATAACTGTTGTTATTATGTCTTCCCCAATAATATTCCAGCTTGCCTTGAAGAACTCAGCTGGGAAGTCGTCAATTCCTGGAGCTTTATCATTGGGAAGGTTTTGAACAATTTGACTTACCTCCTTTCTAGTAATAGGCTTAATCAAAACTTTCTATTGGTCAATAGTTAAACATTGGCCATTCCTTGCAATAGTTGTATCGATACAAGACAATTCCTCAACAGTAGTACC
>JASVEL010000204.1:0-96799 GCA_032618575.1 Nicotiana noctiflora | reverse complement strand
AGAGGCGGGGGTAGGGATTATAGAGGTGGAGGTCGAGACCGTAGAGGGGGAGACCGTCCAGCCGAGAGGTAGAGGTCGGCCGGTTGATGGTCGTCCTAGAGACGCGGCTCGGAGGGAGGTGCGGATCCCCGGTCCTATCGCTTTACCGGCCGGGCCGGAGGCGAGAGGCATCGGATGCGGTGATTACGGTACTATTCTTGTGTGTGGCGGAGGTGCTTGGTATTATTTGACCCTGGATCTACATATTCCTATGTGTCTTCCTACTTCGCGCCGTATTTGGCCGTGCCCAGCTATGCTCTGGATATTCCAGTTTATGTGGCTACACCAGTGGGTGACTCCATTGTCGTCGATCGGGTGCATCGTTCGTGCGTAGTTATATTTGGGGGTCTTGAGACCCGTGTTGATCTGTTGCTTTTGGATATGGTAGATTTTGATGTCATATTGGGGATGGACTGGTTGTCCCCATATCATGCTATTCTTGATTGCCATGCTAAGACTGTGACCTTAGCCTTGCCAGAATCACCCCGACTAGAGTGGAAAGGTACCTCAAGCCACTCCGTTCGCACTGTTATCTCCTATGTTAAGGCTCGACGTATGGTCGAGAAGGGGTGTCTAGCTTATCTAGCTTATGTTTGTGATTCCAGCGCAGAAGTTCCTTCCATTGAGTCAGTCCCTATTGCACGGGAGTTTCCTGAGGTTTTTCCTTCAGACCTGCCGGGCATGCCACCCGACAAGGATATTGATTTCTGTATTGATTTGGCACCGGGCACTCAGCCCATCTCTATTCCACCCTATCGTATGGCCCCGCCGGAGTTAAAAGAGTTGAAAGATCAGTTGCAGGACCTTCTTGAGAAGGGCTTTATCAGGCCCGGTGTTTCCCCCTGAGGAGCACCTGTATTATTTGTAAAGAAGAAAGATGGCTCGATGCGGATGTGTATTGATTACCGGCAATTGAACAAAGTGACAATAAAGAATAAGTATCCACTGCCGAAGATTGATGATTTGTTTGACCAGCTCCAAGGAGCGAGGGTATTCTCAAAGATAGACTTGAGGTCAGGCTACCATCAGCTCAAGATCAGGGCGGCTGACATTCCTAAGAGAGCCTTTCGCTCTAGATATGGGCATTATGAGTTCTTGGTCATGTCCTTCGGGTTGACCAATGCCCCAGCAGCATTCATGGAGTTGATGAATCGGGTATTCAGGCCTTACTTAGATCTGTTCGTGATAGTCTTCATAGATGACATCCTGGTGTACTCCCGCAGCCAGGAAGAGCACGAGCAGCACCTCAGAGTGGTTCTTCAGACTCTAAAAGATAACCAGCTATATGCCAAATTTTCTAAATGTGAGTTACGGTTGAGTTCGGTAGCATTACATTGTATCAGTGGAAGGTATTTAGGTAGACCCAAAGAAGATTGAGGCAGTCCAGAATTGGCCTCGACCAGCTTTAGTGATCGAGATCCGGAGTTTCTTGGGATTAGCAGGTTACTACCGTAGATTTGTAGAGGGGTTTTCTTCTATTGCAGCCCCGATGACCAGGTTGACCCAGAAGGGTGTCCAGTTTCAGTGGTCAGAGGAGGAGTGTGAGGCGAGCTTTCAGAAGCTCAAGACAGCCTTGACCACCGCACCGGTGTTGGTACTACCTACGGGTGCAGGGCCTTATACAGTTTATTGTGACGCATCTCGTACAGGGCTTGGAGCGGTATTGATACAGGATGGTAAGGTTATCGCTTATGCTTCGAGGCAATTAAAGATACATGAGAAGAATTATCCAGTTCATGATCTTGAGTTAGCAGCGGTGGTTCATGCCTTAAAGATCTGGAGGCATTATCTATATGGTGTGACATGTGAGGTGTACACTGATCACAAAAGTCTTCAGTATTTATTCAAGCAAAAAGAGTTAAATGTGCGACAGAGGAGATGGTTAGAGTTGCTGAAAAACTATGATGTTACTATCTTATATCACCCAGGTAAGGCCAATGTGGTGGCCGATGCGTTGAGTAGGAAGTATGCCAGCATGGGTAGTCTCGCTTATATTCTGGTCAGTTAGAGACCATTTGCTCTAGATGTCCAGGCCTTAGCCAACCGGTTTGTGAGATTAGACATTTCTGAGCCTAGCAGGGTGTTAGCCTGCACGGTGGCTCGTTCTTCTCTATTAGAGCGTATCCGTGAGAGGCAATTTGATGATCCTCATTTGCGTGATTTGAGAGATACGGTACAGCGGGGAGGTGCCACGAAGGTAAATCTAGATGATGATTGGGTATTGAGATTGCAGGGTCGAGTTTGTGTGCCCAATGTCGAAGGGATTCGAGAGTTGATCTTAGCGGAGGCCCATAGTTCGCGGTATTCTATACACCCGGGCACCGCGAAGATGTACCAAGACCTACGACAACACTATTGGTGGTGCTGAATGAAGAAAGATATCATTGCCTATGTCGCTCGGTGTCTAAATTGTCAGCAGGTGGAATATGAGCACCAGAGACCTGGTGGTGTATTCTAGAGGATTGAAATTCCCGAGTGGAAATGGGAGTGGATCACTATGGACTTCGTTACTAGACTTCCTTTGACTCGGAGGAAATTTGATGCTATTTGGGTCATTGTTGATAGGCTGACCAAGTCAGCACACTTCATTCCGATATCTGTCTCCTACTCATCGGAGAGGTTAGCGGAGATTTACATTAGGGAGATTGTTCGTCTTCATGGGGTGCCAGTATCTATTATCTCTGATCGAGGTACACAGTTTACCTCGCGGTTCTGGAGAGCAGTCCAGCAGGAGTTAGGCACCCAGGTTCAGTTGAGTACATCATTTCATCCTCAGACGGATGGCCAGTCCGAGAGGACTATTCAGATTCTCGAGGACATGCTTCGAGCCTGTGTTATTGATTTCGGAGGCTCGTGGGATCAGTTTCTACCATTAGCAGAGTTCGCCTACAATAACAGTTACCAGTCTAGCATCCAGATGGCTCCGTATGAGGCGTTGTATGGTAGGCGATGTCGATCACCAGTCGGATGGTTTGAGCCGGGAGAGGCTCGGTTGTTGGGTACAGACTTAGTTCAGGAGGCCTTGGATAAGGTCAAGACTATTCAGGAGAGATTGCGTTCAGCTCAGTCCAGGCAGAAGACTTATGCGGATCGTAAGGTTCGAGATATAGATTTCATGGTTGGTGAACGAGTATTGCTCCGAGTGTCGCCTATGAAGGGCATGATGAGGTTCGGGAAGAAGGGCAAGCTCAGCCCTAGGTATATTGGTCCATTTGAGATTCTAGACGGAGTGGGAGGGGTGGCTTACAGATTAGCTTTGCCACCTAGCTTATCAGCCGTGCATCCAGTTTTTCATGTATCTATGCTTCGGAGATACCACGGCGATCCCACACATGTGTTAGACTTCAGTACTGTCCAATTGGACAATGATCTATCTTACGAGGAGGAGCCGGTGGCTATTCTAGACCGGCGGGTTCGACAGTTGAGGTCGAAGAGTTATCCTTCTGTGCGTGTTCAGTGGAGAGGTCGGCCTCCTGAGGCATCGACCTGGGAGTCCGAGTCTGATATGCGGAGCCGCTACCCACACTTGTTTCCTGACTCAGGTACTTCTTTCTTTTGTCCGTTCGAGGACGAACGGTTGTTTTAGAGGTGGAGATTGTGACTACCCAAAGGGTCATCACTTATTTAATTAATCATTTCGAGCTTCTGAGGCCTTGAAAACCTCATTCCATGTTGCCTCGATTTACGTGCACGATCCGAGCATGTAGCCGGAAAGATTTTGTGATAGAAAATATGAATTCTATGAGAAATTTGGATAAAAATGATATTAATATTGATATGGTTGACTTCGGTCAACATTTTTGGTAAACGGATCCGGACCGAGATTGGATGGTCCCGAGAGGTCCGTAGGAAAATATGGGACTTGGACATGCGTCCGGAGTCGAATTCTGCGGCCTAGAGCCCAAGTTATGAATTTTTCTATGAAATTGTTTTTGATGTAATTGTTAAAGGAAAATGAATAAATTGACCTTTGTATCGGGCTCGTATTTTGGTTCCGACACCCGGTACAAGTCTTAAATATTATATATGTGCTTTCTGCAAAGTTTGATGACATTTGGATGTCGTTTGATGAAAACGAGGTGATATTGGCGATGTGATCGCACGAACAAGTTTGTAATGTGTTTTTGATGTTGTGTACATGTTTGGTTTGGAGCCCGGGAGGCTTGGGTAAAGATTTGATAGGCCGTTGGTTCAATTTCTGAATTTTTGCACTGCTGGTTTTTCACCCAGCTGTTGGCTTCGCAATTGCGAAGCATTTCTCGCAATTGCGAAGGTGACAAATCAAGGCAGGGTTCGCAAATGCGAACCCTTGATCGCAAATGCGAAGGGCGCCCAGGACTGTTTGGGTTCGCAAATGCGAACCAAACCTCGCAAATGCGAAGCCTTCAGTGTTAAGCCATTCTTCACAAATGCGAAGAATTCTTCGCAAATGCGAAGGCTCCTCAGCCAAGCTTTGTTCGCAAATGCGAACAAATGTTCGCAAATGCGAAGGCCCCAGAATTGCCTTGGCTTCGCAAATGCGAACAAAAGTTCGCAAATGCGAATTTCCCAGCCTTAGCTTATTTTTCAAACTCCAGAAATTGGTCGGGGTTCGCAATTGCGAACCCATGTTCGCAAATGCGAACACAGAGACCTGTAAATCATGATTTCCAGCTTCATTTTTCACATTTCACACCCCAAAAACACCCACTGGCGATTTTTCACGAACTCCCTCTTCTTCAAAACAATTGTAAGTCACTTTTTACTCAATTCTTTCAATTCCTAACAACATTAAACATGTTTTTCAATAGAAATCAAAGGTTTTCATGGTAAAATTTCTTGTTTTTGGTAAAATATAAGGTTTTTCACAAATTGGGTGATTGGACCTCGAATTGAGGTCCGATTTTGAAACAAATCATATATTTGAACTCGTGGGGGATGGGTAACCGGATTTTGGTCCGAACCCCGAGTTTTGACCATGTGGGCCCGGGGTCGAAATTCACTATTCCGGGCAGAATGTTGTAAAAGTTGTAATTGGCCATATGAATTAGTTTGTTGAGTAGTATTGATGATATTAAATCAATTGTGTATAGATACGATTGGATTGGAGCCAAATTTGAAAGGAAAAGCCATTGCCACGGATTGAATTGTTCATAAACATTCGATGTAAGTGTTTGTTGTATCCTAGCTTGAGGGAATAGGAATATGTGCTATGTGTTATGTGATCGAGTGCGGTGTATGGGCTGTGGTGATGAGCATCCATACACTGGCGTCTAGCATGACCGTGACTCGTTGTTAATACTTGTTGTGAGACATATTTGAAGATAAATTGTTGAAGAATTGTTATTGTTCTCCCTTGTTGGGACTTGTTGTGAAGATGATTATTGATTGCTCTTGTTTGGACGGTTTATGATTTACTGTTTCATTCTTTGCCCTTAACTGTGATTCTTATTTGGGTAAGGAAGAGTGATAATGCACGAAGGGTGATGTCGTGCCTTGATTTATTATTTATGCACGAAGGTTAATGCCGTGCCTTGTTATTGATTATGCACGAAGGTTAATGCCGTGCCATGTTATTTATTATGCACGAAGGATCATGTCGTGCCTTGTTATTAAACCATGTACGAAGGATCATGTCGTACCATGGATGTGAGGAGGAGAGTAAAAGTACGAAGGGTGATGCCGTACACTTTATTTGCTTATTTGGTGAGGATGAGAGTAAAAGTACGAAGGGTGATGCCGTACACTTTATTTGTTTATTTGGTGAGGATGAGAGTAAAAGCACGAAGGGTGATGCCGTGCAACTACTTGCTATTACTTGACTTGATATTACTTGTGTTTCCATTATACTTTGTTTTCCTTGTGAACTTATTAACTGTTGTTAATTGTTGAATTCCTTTGAGATATTCCTTATTGCATTATTACTTGGTTATTTCTCGTTATTTTGTGGTATACATATATATGGAATTGCACAGGTTTATGTGGGTGTCTGGTCCTAGGCTTGTCACTACTTCGCCGGGATAGGCCAGGGCACTTACCAGCACATGGCGTCGGTTGTGCTGATACTGCACTTCTATGCATTTCTGCACAGGTCCAGGATTCGATCAAGAGCAGCAGCGGTAGATCTTTTGCATGGGAGTTGATCATATTTGAGACCGAGGTAGCTTGCAGGCGTCCGCAGGGCCCGACGTCTCTTCTTTTTACTTATGTTATTAGCTGTAGTCTCTTTGTTCGAGACAAACAGATTATGTTATATTTCTTTCGGACCTTTATGTGTAGTATTCAGTAGTAGTTCGTGAGCTGGTGACTCCACGTCTTGGGTAGAGGATTTCAGTATGGTTTTACTTTAAAACTGGTTATTTCTATTCGATAAAGTCTTCCGCACTTATTTAATTAAAGTTATAGTTTTGTTGATAAATTAATTACGAAATATTATTAAAGACAGGATAGTATGAATACAGTGGCTTGCCTAGCTACCACGAGTAGGCGCCATCACGATCCCGATGTTGGGGGAAAATCCGGGTCGTGACATAATGACAGTCAGCAAGTGTGAAGTCACGTACGATCCAGCAAAAGGTGTTTAAGATCGCTTGGTTGAGCATGGGAATTCTAAAGAACGACACTGCATAAAGTAAGCTACAATGCCAAGCAGAACAAAAGTTGACTTATAGATTCCGAGTGATAGTCACTTGATGCTTAGCCAACTCTAAAATAAATGACTGCCACTGGTTCACCATCTCTGCGATCCTAAGATTTTAAGCTTCTCATATAGAAACTGCAAATACAACAGCTTAAAATTAAAATGTACTTTAGTAAAAAGTGACATACACAAAGAGGGTACCATCTTCTAGAAGCTCGCCATGTGCATCAATTTCCGCTAGCGTCTTTCTGGTAGTTGTAATTTGATGTGTGTTAAAAGCTAAGGAAATATTTCCAGGTACAAGCAAAAACCTCGACGGATGTACCACCAATCCATATTTTGTTGTATTTTAAACCAACATAATTTTAACTGTCTTAAGTATGGCCATTTCCTCTTACTATGATACGCACATCAAATACAAATCCATCACGTAATGTAGGATATTTTTCTCTCAGTGACACCGAAAGCCAATGCTGATCGTACATGTTGCGCTCTTCAACTTGAACCACAAACATAACTACAGCCCTGCATTATGTATTTAAGTTAGTGTAACTTCAAATATATTTCATTGTAGCATAAGAAACTTAATGTCTCTCTAATCAAATCAACCTTGGATCACCATATTCATTCCAAGCTTTAGCCAGTGCTTCTGCAAATTGATTTACGGAATTGTTTGTGGGAATTTTACTAGGATCTAATGCAATGCGTTCTCTGTATTGCTGAAGCAAGCTCCTGCAAATGACAGTTGAGATCCAGTTCCATATGAGCTTCAGAGGAGAAAGAGTTAACATTATGATTGGAAATTCTGAAGTAACTTTTTGAGCATTCACACATGAATACAACGATTTCATCCTCTAAAAAGATGAAAACAGCAAATAACTTGATAAATTACACTAAAAGTTCTGGATTTCATAATTTCAAAAAATGAAAGCTTTACCATGAAAGTTAACATAAATTAATTTTACCTGTGAAGCTCACTGACAAGACAACTTAGTCCCGAAAATGATGATGAAATAGTGTTAAGCTCAATTTGCAGAAGTAATTTAGTTTGCTCATCCAGCATATAGTCTGAGCGATGCAACCCCAAGCGTATTTCCTACATTAATGTTGTGAGAGTTTTGATTGCACCGCATCTTACTTATACTAAAGCATCCAATTTAAACAACCGAATAAGTGTAGGAAGAAGAAGATGCATATGCTCATCTAGTGTCCCTTGCAAAGTAAGATGAGACCAGTAGATACCTCAACATCAAAGTGATACAAACCAAGACATGGAGCAGAGAAAACAAAGCAAGACTGACCACCAAAAACATCAAGCGTGTGGAGAATAGTAATAACGTATGTGTAGTCACTAAACCTTTCTACATCAGTAAGAACTTGAATACAGCAGGTAAGTATATCAGCAAGGTACTTTCTGAATTCATCGTTGAGAGCCAAGCAAAGTTGCTCCACAAGAAGCAGAATCTAAAATCAGAAAAGAGAATGACAAGTAAGATCATTAACCAAAGTATCTGTTCTAAAATGCCACACACAAAAGTATGTGCGGTATTTTAATACCCACTGAAATTCAAATTATCTTACAGGAGCAATGTGAGCAGGTCTGTTAGCAACAGGCAAGTTGAAGGATGACCATATTTCTGATATCAGAGAGAGCAACTCTGGCAGATACTTGCGGATGTGCTACAAACACAAAATCAATTAAAATATCTTTAGAAAATTACGAATCCAAAATAATGACAAGAATACAAGAAAGAAAATATTATTAAAACAAAAAGATTACCTGGCAAACAATAGATACCAAGGTTCCAAGCTTTCATGTTATAAATTCTTTTGGACCATCCTCACATGTCGTACAATGTGAAAGAGATCAAGCGTGGATTGGCAGGTGAACTGTTCGCAAACCCTCAAAGAACCACATTTGATGAACTCACATTTCAAACGTTAATTTCCAGCCAAATTAAAAAGTAAGGCTGCAATGGAATAAGAGCGAAAATTCTCGTATCTGTCTTTATTGTAATTTAAGTGAGCTAGTAAACTAACCTTAAGCAAATAAGGGACACAGCGAAGGCCTATGGACTGTACATGCAAAGTGAGAAGACAAACAAATAAGTCCCAGGACTAACAGTGCCAAAAGTAGAAAGGAACAAAGCAAGATAGCAATATAACAATCCTGCTTAAGAAAGAGCTATAAAACAATGAGAAAAAAGATGCCTAACCGAGTCTCCAGACCTTGAAAATGAACATAAGAGATCCGACCACTTTCTGGTGGTAGCTTGACAGAGATGGATCCCTGAGTATCCGCATGAGTGAGTTGATAGCAACCTGCGGCAGTAGATTACAGTTAGACAAGCTAAAATTGGAAACAATAAGGCCCTGTTTGACCATATATTTTGGCAACGTTTTTTCAAATCTTTTTTGAAAACATTGCTTGTTCATAGAGTAATGATCTATTTTTGAAATTCTGAAATTATTTTCAAGATCCCAAAATCTAGTTTAGGGTAGATTTTGGGTGAAACTTGTTCTCCCACTCACAAAACTTCAAATATTTTTCAAATAAAATGCATGTCCAAACATAATTTTAACTTCCTAAAATTATTTTTTAAAACTACTTGAAAAATTATTTTTTCAAGTTTCAACTAAATCTATGTCCAAACCAGCGTTGTCAAATGAAAAAAGTGCAAAAAAGCTCTAAGTTCCGTTGGGGCTTTAAGCACAAAGCGCAAATAAACTGTGGACTTTAATGAAAAAAGGCACAACTGAAGAAAAGGTAAATATATATATATATATATATATATATATATATATATATAGTCCAAGACTAATAATTATAAGCAAGAATAAATAGTATATTGACAAAGATATTGGGAAACAAATATACGATAAAGCGAAATATCAATTGTTTAATGTCGCTTTTTCATTATTACAATCACTGGCAAGGAATAGTATGCTATAGAGCCTTGATGCGATACTAAAGCGCCCACAAAGCGAGGCAAAGCGTCCAACAGGAAGAAGAAATACACCAAAAATAATCCAGTCTCAACTTGAATGACTACCTATAGACAGCTATTAAGCTTATCAACAGATCACAAGAGACGCAACTTGAATTAAAATTTACCTTTCTAGTACATTGGGTTTTGCAAGCTCGTGTTGAATCTTCTTGGTCCCAGCTAAAATGATAGGAAATGGAAGGGCACTTGACTGCACGTGACTGCTCCATCAGAAGCCTAGCTCTCCACTCCTATAATAAAAGGAGTTGCATAAAACAGATCAAGAAAGACTGTAAGGTAATTGCTAAGTGCACGCATTAGTTGAATCGCAATGAGAAGCAATAGTAAAATGTACTATCTCTCTATTTGTGATCACTTCCATAGTCACATAATTGAAAAGTAATTATGAACCAAATCCAGCTTCAACCTCCCAAATTTTAAATATCAAAAATCAAATATTAAAATTGTGCGCTCATGCACACACAGAGTCAAATTAGAGATGTCTCAAAAGATTTTGCAGAAAGTAGATATGCATAACACATTCACTAAAAGAACCACAAAGTGGCTCTTTAACAGTTCCTTGGAAAATGATGGGAACATATTTTTATAGTTATCTAAGCCTGAGTTGCACATTCCAATGCTTCTGCTTCAGAATGCAAAGCCTTGTAGTAATGCTTCTGTTAGACTTGTTTAAAATACATTTAACTCCTTGCCATTTTACTGTAAGACAACAAGACCTCTCTCCATCCTCAACTGAAGGACAAAAGTCTACAGTCCTCTGTCTTCCTTCTACTCTCAATCTTCATCAACAGCCTTTCCACTCTACACACTCCACCATGAGCTCATTCATCTTCTCCCCAGGACTTCCCAATTTGCCCTCACTCTCCTTATTTAACCTTTTTTTCTGATTCAAAATATGCCTTACAAAATGGGTAGACAGCATGTTATAAAGTTTGATCCTCCAAATATTGTATGCTGATTTTCAACAGAAAAGTTCAGAGCTTATTCACGCATATTACAGTTTATACAATAAAATAATAAGTGAAAATGTGCATAAGCATAAAGTATGGACAACAGCACATCCACGGAAAATTTTCCATTACTTCAAACTTATTTGAGGGAGCCAACCTGATCCGCCATCCCCCGGCAAACCATGCTCACTAATTTCACTACAGATTTCCCCTTGGAACTATTTTTCTTTCCTTTTTTGCTTAAGGTATTTAGGGACTCAACAAAATGAATCGAGCCAATATCCACAAAATTGTGTCTGCATAGATAATGACAGTCAGCAAGAGTGAAGTCACGTACGATCCAGCAAAAGGTGTTTAAGATCGATTGGTTGAGCATGGGAATTCTAAAGAACGACGCTGCATAAAGTAAGCTACAATGCCAAGTAGAACAAAAGTTGACTTACAGATTCCGAGTGATAGTCACTTGATGCATAGACAGCTCTAAAATAAATGACTGCCACTGGTTCACCATCTCTGCGATCCTAAGATTTTAAGCTTCTCATATAGAAACTGCAAATACAACAGCTTAAAATTTAAATGTACTTTAGTAAAAAGTGACATACACAAAGAGGGTACTATCTTCTAGAAGATCGCCATGTGCATCAATTTCCGCTAGCGTCTTTCTGGTAGTTGTAATTTGATGTGTGCTAAAAGCTAAGGAAATATTTCCAGATACAAGCAAAAACCACGACGGATGTACCACCAATCCATATTTTGTTATATTTTAAACCAACATAATTTTAACTGTCTTAAGTATGTCCATTTCCTCTTACTATGATACGCACATCAAATACAAATCCATCACGTAATGTAGGATATTTTTCTCTCAGTGACACCGAAAGCCAATGCTGATCGTACATGTTGCGCTCTTCAACTTGAACCACAAACATAACTACAGCCCTGCATTATGTATTTAAGTTAGTGTAACTTCAAATATATTTCATTGTAGCATAAGAAACTTAATGTCTCTCGAATCAAATCAACCTTGGATCACCATATTCATTCCAAGCTTTAGCCAGTGCTTCTGCAAATTGATTTACGGAATTGTTTGTGGGAATTTTGCTAGGATCTAATGCAATGCGTTCTCTGTATTGCTGAAGCAAGCTACTGCAAATGACAGTTGAGATCCAGTTCCATATGAGCTTCAGAGGAGAAAGAGTTAACATTATGATTGGAAATTCTGAAGTAACTTTTTGAGCATTCACACATGAATACAACGATTTCATCCTCTAAAAAGATGAAAACAGCAAATAACTTGATAAAATTACAGTAAAAGTTCTGGATTTCATAATTTCAAAAAATGAAAGCTTTACCATGAAAGTTAACATAAATTAATTTTACCTGTGAAGCTCACTGACAAGACAACTTAGTCCCGAAAATGATGATGAAATAGTGTTAAGCTCAATTTGTAGAAGTAATTTAGTTTGCTCATCCAGCATATAGTCTGAGCGATGCAACCCCAAGTGTATTTCCTACATTAATGTTGTGAGAGTTTTGATTGCACCGCGTCTTACTTATACTGAAGCATCCAATTTAAACAACCGAATAAGTGTAGGAAGAAGCAGATGCGTATGCTCATCTAGTGTCCCTGCAAAGTAAGATGAGACCAGTAGATACCTCAACATCAAAGTGATACAAACCAAGACATGGAGCAGAGAAAACAAAGCAAGACTGACCACCAAAAACATCAAGCGTGTGGAGAATAGTAATAACGTATGTGTAGTCACTAAACCTTTCTACATCAGTAAGAACTTGAATACAGCAGGGAAGTATATCAGCAAGGTACTTTCTGAATTCATCGTTGAGAGCCAAGCAAAGTTGCTCCACAAGAAGCAGAATCTAAAATCAGAAAAGAGAATGACAAGTAAGATCATTAACCAAAGTATATGTTCTAAAATGCCACACACAAAAGTATGTGCGGTATTTTAATACCCACTGAAATTCAAATTATCTTACATGAACAATGTGAACAGGTCTGTTAGCAACATGCAAGCTGAAGGATGACCATATTTCTGATATCAGAGAGAGAGCAACTCTGGCAGATACTTGCAGATGTGCTACAAACATAAAATCAATTAAAATATCTTTCGAAAATTACGAATCCAAAATAATGACAAGAATACAAGAAAGAAAATATTATTAAAACAAAAAGATTACCTGGCAAACAATAGATACCAAGGTTCCAAGCTTCCATGTTATAAATTCTTTTGGACCATCCTCACATGTCGTACAATCTGAAAGAGATCAGGCGTGGATTGGCAGGTGAACTGTTCGCAAACCCTCAAAGAACCACATTTGATGAACTCACATTACAAACGTTAATTTCCAGCCAAATTAAAAAGTAAGGCTGCAATGGAATAAGAGCAAAAATTCTCGTATCTGTCTTTATTGTAATTTAAGTGAGCTAGTAAACTAACCTTAAGCAAATAAGGGACACAGCGAAGGCCCATGGACTGTACATGCAAAGTGAGAAGACAAACAAATAAGTCCCAGGACTAACAGTGCCAAAAGTAGAAAGGAACAAAGCAAGATAGCAATATAACAATCCCGCTTAAGAAAGAGCTGTAAAACAATGAGAAAAAAGATGCCTAACCGAGTCTCCGGACCTTGAAAATGAACATAAGAGATCCGACCACTTTCTGGTGGTAGCTTGACAGAGATGGATCCCTGAGTATCCGCATGAGTGAGTTGATAGCAACATGCGGCAGTAGATTACTGTTAGACAAGCTAAAATTGGAAACAATAAGGCCCTGTTTGACCATATATTTTGGCAACGTTTTTTCAAATCTTTTTTGAAAACATTGCTTGTTCATAGAGTAATGATCTATTTTTGAAATTCTGAAATTATTTTCAAGATCCCAAAATCTAGTTTAGGGTAGATTTTGGGTGAAACTTGTTCTCCCACTCACAAAACTTCAAATATTTTTCAAATAAAATGCATGTCCAAACATAATTTTAACTTCCAAAAATTATTTTTCAAAACTACTTGAAAAATTATTTTTTCAAGTTTCAACTAAATCTATGTCCAAACCATCGTTGTCAAATGAAAAAAGTGCAAAAAAGCTCTAAGTTTTGTTGGGGCTTTAAGCACAAAGCGCAAATAAAGTGTGGACTTTAATGAAAAAAGGCGCAATTGAAGAAAAGGTAAATATATATATATATATATATATATATATATATATATATATATATATATATATATATATATATATATATATATATATTCTAAGACTAATAATTATAAGCAAGAATCAATAGTATATAGACAAAGACATTGGGAAAAAAATATACGATAAAGCGAAATATCAATTGTTTAATGTCGCTTTTTCATGATTACAATCACTAGCAAGGAATAGTATGCTTTATAGCCTTGATGCGATACTAAAGCGCCCACAAAGCGAGGCAAAGCGTACAACATGTTTTACCGAAGCGAGGCAAAGCGTCCAACAGGAAGAAGAAATACACCAAAAATAATCCAGTCTCAACTTGAAAGACTACCTATAGACAGCTATTAAGCTTATCAACAGATCACAAGAGACGCAACTTGAATTAAAATTTACCTTTCTAGTACATTGGGTTTTGCAAGCTCGTGCTGAATCTTTTTGGTCCCAGCTAAATGATAGGAAATGAAAGGGCACTTGACTACACGTGACTGTTCCATCAGAAGCCTGGCTCTCCACTCCTATAATAAAAGGAGTTGCATAAAACAGATCAAGAAAGATTGTAAGGTAATTGTTAAGTGCAAGCATTAGTTGAATCACAATGAGAAGCAATAGTAAAATGTAATATCTCTGTATTTGTGATCACTTCCATAGTCACATAATTGAAAAGTAATTATGAACCAAATCCAGCTTCAACCTCCCAAATTTTAAATATCAAAAATCAAATATTAAAATTGTGCGCTCATGCACACACAGAGTCAAATTAGAGATGTCTCAAAAGATTTTGCAGAAAGTAGATATGCATAACACCTTCACTAAAAGAACCACAGAGTGGCTCTTTAACAGTTCCTTTGAAAATGATGGGAAAATATTTTTATAGTTATCTAAGCCTGAGTTGCACATTCCAATGCTTCTGCTTCAGAATGCAAAGCCTTGTAGTAATGCTTCTGTTAGACTTGTTTAAAATGCATTTTACTCCTTGCCATTTTACTGTAAGACAACAAGACCTCTCTCCATCCTCAACTGAAGGACAAAAGTCTACAGTCCTCTGTCTTCCTTCTACTCTCAATCTTCATCACAAGCCTTTCCACTCAACACACTCCACCATGAGCTCATTCATCTTCTCCCCAGGACTTCCCAATTTGCCCTCACTCTCCTTATTTAACCTTTTTTTCTGATTCAAAATATGCCTTACAAAATGGGTAGACAGCGTGTTATAAAGTTTGATCCTCCAAATATTGTAAGCTGATTTTCAACAGAAAAGTTCAGAGCTTATTCACGCATATTACAGTTTATACAATCAAATAATAAGTGAAAACGTGCATAAGCATAAAGTATGGACAACAACACATCCACGGAAAATTATCCGTTACTTCAAACTTATTTGAGGGAGCCAACCTGATCCGCCATCCCCCGGGACACCATGCTCACTAATTTCACTACAGATTTCCCCTTGGAACTATTTTTCTTTCCTTTTTTGCTTAAGGTATTTAGGGACTCAACAAAATGAATCGAGCCAATATCCACAAAATTGTGTCTGCATAGATAATGACAGTCAGCAAGAGTGAAGTCACGTACGATCCAGCAAAAGGTGTTTAAGATCGCTTGGTTGAGCATGGGAATTCTAAAGAACGACGCTGCATAAAGTAAGCTACAATGCCAAGAAGAACAAAAGTTGACTTACAGATTCCGAGTGATAGTCACTTGATGCATAGCCAGCTCTAAAATAAATGACCGCCACTGGTTCACCATCTCTGCGATCCTAAGATTTTAAGTTTCTCATATAGAAACTGCAAATACAACAGCTTAAAATTGAAATGTACTTTAGTAAAAAGTGACATACACAAAGAGGGTACCATCTTCTAAAAGCTCGCCATGTGCATCAATTTCTGCTACCGTCTTTCTGGTAGTTGTAATTTGATGTGTGTTAAAAGCTAAGGAAATATTTCCAGGTACAAGCAGAAACCATGACGGATGTACCACCAATCCATATTTTGTTATATTTTAAACCAACATAATTTTAACTGTCTTAAGTAAGGACATTTCCTCTTACTATGATACGCACATCAAATACAAATCCATCACGTAATGTAGGATATTTTTCTCTCAGTGACACCGAAAGCCAATGCTGATCGTACATGTTGCGCTCTTCAACTTGAACCACAAACATAACTACAGCCCTGCATTATGTATTTAAGTTAGTGTAACTTCAAATATATTTCATTGTAGCATAAGAAACTTAATGTCTCTCGAATCAAATAAACCTTGGATCACCATATTCATTCCAAGCTTTAGCCAGTGCTCCTGCAAATTGATTTACGGAATTGTTTGTGAAAATTTTGCTAGGATCTAATGCAATGCGTTCTCTGTATTGCTGAAGCAAGCTACTGCAAATGACAGTTGAGATCCAGTTCCATATGAGCTTCAGAGGAGAAAGAGTTAACATTATGATTGAAAATTCTGAAGTAACTTTTTGAGCATTCATACATGAATACAACGATTTCATCCTCTAAAAAGATGAAAACGGCAAATAACTTGATAAAATTACAGTAAAAGTTCTGGATTAGAATATTAAAATAGCATTTCATAATTTCAAAAAATGAAAGGTTTACCATGAAAGTTAACATAAATTAATTTTACCTGTGAAGCTCATTGACAAGACAACTTAGTCCCGAAAATGATGATGAAATAGTGTTAAGCTCAATTTGCATAAGTAATTTAGTTTGCTCATCCAGCATATAGTCTGAGCGATGCAACCCCAAGCGTATTTCCTACATTAATGTTGTGAGAGTTTTGATTGCACCGCGTCTTACTTCTACTGAAGCATCCAATTTAAACAACCGAATAAGTGTAGGAAGAAGCAGATGCATATTCTCGTCTAGTGTCCCTGCAAAGTAAGATGAGACCAGTAGATACCTCAATATCAAAGTGATACAAACCAAGACATGGAGCAGAGAAAACAAAGCAAGACTGACCACCAAAAACATCAAGCGTGTGGAGAATAGTAATAACGTATGTGTAGTCACTAAACCTTTCTACATCAGTAGGAACTTGAATACAACAGGGAAGTATATCAGCAGGGTACTTTCTGAATTCATCGTTGAGAGCCAAGCAAAGTTGCTCCACAAGAAGCAGAATCTAAAATCAGAAAAGAGAATGACAAATAAGATCATTAACCAAAATATCTGTTCTAAAATGCCACACACAAAAGTATGTGCGGTATTTTAATACCCATTGAAATTAAAATTATCTTACAGGAGCAATGTGAACAGGTCTGTTAGCAACAGGCAAGCTGAAGAATGACCATATTTCTGATATCAGAGAGAGCAACTCTGGCAGATACTTGCATATGTGCTACAAACACAAAATCAATTAAAATATCTTTAGAAAATTATGAATCCAAAATAATGACAAGAATACAAGAAAGAAAATATTATTAAAACAAAAAGATTACCTGGCAAACAATAGATACCAAGGTTCCAAGCTTCCATGTTATAAATTCTTTTGAACCATCCTCACATGTCGTACAATGTGAAAGAGATCAGGCCTGGATTGGCAGGTGAACTATTCGCAAACCCTCAAAGAACCACATTTGATGAACTCACTGTCACGACCCAAATCCGGTCGTGATGGCTCCCAACAATCAAGCTAGGCCATCCAGACCAACAATTTCTTATCACAACGACTATCAGTCCCAAATGGACATTCCAAGAAGAACATATGAGTTTAAGAACTCCAATAATAATAATAATAATCAAAATACTGACACTCCCAAAGATCCGGAGTCACAAGTCTAGAGCCTCTAACAAAACCCAACAGGAATAGAGAGTACCGTATAGAAATACTCAAGTCTGAATACAAAATACAAATAACAACTGGAAAGGAGAGGAGAAGCTAGGTTCTGCGAACATAGGCAGCTACCTCAGCAACTCGATATGACACTGCAAACGCTGGAAATGCCTGTCTACTGCTCCTGAGTACCTGAGTCTCCACACAAAAGGTGCAAGGAGTAGGTGAGTACTAAGTACTCAGTGAGTAATAAATATATACAAGTAGCTGACAGTAATAAATCCACAAAATACCACAATATGAAGCTACACTACAGTCCGAATCTCCTACGAACTCGCATCAACAGTACAATTCAGCTACCACAGAGTAATTCAACAAATAAAGATGCAATGCAATGCCCATAACCGCTACGGCATGTAGCCCGATCCCATTTAACATCGACGGCGCTCACTGGGGGTGTGTACAGACTCCGGAAGGGCTCCTACAGCCCAAGCGCAATATTGCTGCGGCGTGCAGCCCGATCCTCATATCAACCACTGCGGCGTGCAACCCGATCCATGCTCAGTCCACAATAAGCAAATAAGTCACAAAACAGTTCATTTTTCTTAATTCCAGTTTCCAGTTCATAATTTATGAAGAATACTTTAACTTTATTAAATTTGCAAAAGCCGGTGACTTAGCATTTCAAAAGGTGATTTCAATTTCCAGGACTGAGATCAGTGATTTAAGCAAATATAGCTACCACATAATTATTGTCCTCTCAGGACGATACAGATCGACACAAGGCCCCAAACAAGGCTTACAACCCACAAATATATCAAATACAGTGTATTTCCAACACTAATAACACATTATCCACATCCGGGATGGACCAAGTCTCAATCCCTGGTCACAATCAATCCCACACCTGCCACGGTGTGCGAGCCACGCCCTACTAGCGTCACAATGTGCTAAGCCGGGGTTTCGAACCCTCAGGCTACCATATACACAAACTACTCACCTCTAGCCGGTCGTAGATTCGTCCGCGATGCCTTTTCGTTTGAAATTCGCTGCCTCGTGCGTAGAATCTAGTCAAATCACAATAATTATATCAAATACGGGTCAAAGAATCATAACCCATTTCAATTTACATGAAATTCGCATAAATACACTAAGTTAGTAAAACCCGACCCCGGGCCCACTGCTAGGAAAATTTCGAAATTAGTACCAACGCGACTCTCGTCTCGCCACAAGTCCGTGCATATAAAATTTATCAAAATCGGAGTTCAAATGGCCTTCCAAAACTCAAAATCCCGTTTTCAATACCTAGGCCACAATTCTTCAAGATTTCTACCCAATTTCATGAAGATTGATGTTAATTCTACCATAAAATGATGTTTTTGAGTCAAGAATCTTACCTCCGATGAATACCCGATGATTTCTCAGTGATTTCCTCGAGTTTTCTTCTCTCTAGGGCTCAAAATTGAGTTTTGGGTTAATGAACAAGTGAGCCTTCTGTTCTGTGATTTAATTCACTGCCAGAGCAATTTGCTCTACGCGTTCGCGTGAGCTCCCACGCGTTCGCGATGCTCGACTTCCAGTTACCCTTCGCGAACGCGACGCCAACCACACGTTCGCGATGCTCAAACTCCCAGCCGCCCAAATTCCTTCTACGCGTTCGCGACTCCCAGTCACGCGAACGCGATGGTCCACTCCAACTATCCTACGCGAACGCGACCTCAGGAACGCGATCGCGAAGCACAAGGCTCCTGGCCTACGCGAACGCGACGCACCTGATCGAGAACGCGATGCATTGATCCGCCTGGCCTTCGCGAACGCGGCCCATGCCACGCGAACGCGAAGGTCTAAATGACTGGGCAGAAACCTGCAGTTTTCTGCATATTTTGCCAAGTCCCATATGCCCGGTTGATGGTCCGAAATCATCCCGAGGCCCCCGGGACCCCAACAAAAACCACCAACGAACTCCAAAACATGATATGGACTTGTTCCAATCACAAAAACACCATCCTAAACATCAAAATCACCATTTACACACGAATTCAAGCCTAAGTTTCTTCAAAACTTTCAAAACTAACATTCAACCCAAAACCCGATCAAACGATGTCCGAATGACCTGAAAATTTGCAGACATGTCCAAAATCACTTAACGAAACTATAGAAATTGTAAGAATTCCATTCCGACCCCCGGATCAAAATATCACCTACCATCCGGTTTTCGCCAAAATTCAACCTTCGCCAATTCAAGCCTAAAACTACACCGGACCTCCAAATTCAATTCCTGATTGCTCTCCTAAGTCATAAATGATCCCCCGAAACTAGTTGAATCATCGGAATCCGGTTCCGAGCACTTTAACTCAATAGTCAACTCTAGGTTGACTTCCCATATTCAAGCTTCCTTAAAACATGTTATTTGCTTCATTTTTAACCCGAATCACTTCTAACTCACCCGATATATTCTAATACTGATTTAAAAGCATAAGATATATAAATGCAAGGTAACGGGGTGGTAATTCCCGTAATGACGGGCCGGGTCGTTACATTCTCCCCAACTTAAACAAATGCTCGTCCGCGAGCAGGTTAAGAAACATACCTGGAGTATCAAACAAGTGAGGATATCTGCTCCACATCTCCTGCTCGGTCTCCCAAGTTGCTTCCTCCACGGGACGACCTCTCCACTGCACTTTCACTGAAGCTATGTCCTTGGATCTCAGCTTACGAACCTAACGACCCAAAATGGCTATTGGCTCCACATCATAAGTCAAGTCCTCATCTAGCTGTATCGTGTTGAAGACTAACACATGAGACGGGTCTCCGACATACTTCCGGAGCATGGATACATGGAACACCGGGTGAACTCCCGACAAACTGGGTGGCAAAGCAAGCATATAGGCCACCTCCCCAACTTTCCTAAGCACCTCAAAAGGTCCAATAAACCTTGGGCTCAACTTCCCTTTCTTTCCAAACCTCATAACACCCTTCATGGGCGAAACCTTCAGCAACACCTTCTCACCTACTGAATAAGACACATCCCGGACCTTCCGGTCCGCATAACTCTTCTGACGCGACTGAGCTGTGCGAAGTCTCTCCTGAATCACCTTCACCTTGTCTAAGGCATCTTGGACTAACTCTGTCCCCAACAACCTAGCCTCGCCGTGCTCGAACCAACCGACTGGAGACCTGCACCGCCTCCCATATAAAGCTTTATACGGTGCCATCTGAATGCTGGACTGATAGCTATTATTATAAGCAAACTCCGCAAGAGGCAAATAATCAGCCCATGAACCACCAAAATCAATGACACAAGCACGCAACATGTCCTCCAATATCTGAATAGTACGCTCAGACTGCCCATCCGTCTGTGGATGAAATGCTGTGCTCAACTCTACCTGTGAACCCAACTCTCGCCGAAATGTCCTCCAGAACTGAGAAGTGAACTGGGTACCTCTGTCTAATATAATAGAAATGGGAACTCCATGCAATCTCACTATCTCACGGATGAATATCTCTGCCAACCGCTCTGAGGAATAAGTAGTACACACCGGGATGAAGTGAGCTGACTTGGTCAACCTATCCACCACCACCCAAACTGAATCAAACTTCCTCGCTGTCCGAGGGAGCCCACTGACAAAGTCCATAGTAATCCTTTCCCACTTCCACATAGGAATATCAATACGCTGGAATACACCACCAGGTCTCTGATGCTCGTACTTGACCTGCTGACTGTTTAGACACCGAGCCACATGGCTCACAATATCTTTCTTCATCTTTCTCCACCACTAATGCTGCTTCAAATCCTGGTACATCTTCGCGGCTCCTGGATTAATAGAATACCGCGAGCTGTGGGCCTCTTCCAATATCAACTCACGAAGGCCGTCAACATTGGGCACGCATATCCGGCCCTGCATCCGCAATACACGATCACTATCAATAGTGACATCTCTGGCATCATCATGCTGAACTCTGTCCTTAAGGACAAGTAAGTGTGGATCATCATACTGGCGCTCTCGGATACGATCATATAAAGAAGAACGAGCCACTACACAAGCCATCACCCGACTGGGCTCAGAAATATCCAGTCTCACCATCTGATTAGCTAACGCCTGAACATCAACTGCAAGGGGTCTCTCCCCAACTGGAATATACGCCAAACTGCCCATACTAATAGCCTTCCGGCTCAATGCATCATCCACTACATTGGCTTTCCCGGGATGGTACAAGATAGTAATATCATAGTCTTTAAGCAATTCAAGCAATCTCCGCTGCCTCAAATTTAGATCTTTCTGCTTAAACAAATGCTGAAGGCTGCGGTGGTCTGTATACACATCACAAGATACACCATATAGGTAATGCCTCCAAACCTTCAAGGCATGAACAATAGCAGCTAACTCCAGATCATGAACAGGGTAGTTCTTCTCGTGGGGCTTAAGCTGACGAGAAGCATATGCAATAACTCTACCCTCTTGCATCAACACACAACCGAGTCTAACTCTAGAAGCATCACAATATACCGTATATGACCCTGAGGCTGATGGCAACACAAGTACTGGAGTTGTGGTCAAAGCCTCCTTGAGCTTCTGGAAGCTCTCCTCACATTCATCGGACCACACAAATGGAGCATTCTTTTGTGTCAACTTAGTCAACGGTGAAGCAATAGATGAGAAACCCTGAACAAACCGGCGATAATAGCCTGCCAAGCCGAGAAAACTCCGAATCTCTGTAGCTGAGGAAGGTCTGGGCCAGTTCTGCACTGCCTCGACCTTCTGTGGATCAACCCGAATACCATCACTGGACACTACATGTCCCAGAAAACCCACAGTATCAAGCCAGAACTCACACTTAGTGAATTTTGCATAGAGCTTCTCTTCTCTCAACCTCTGCAGTACCACCCTCAGGTGCTGTGCATGCTCCTCCTGGCTGCGTGAATACACCAGAATATCATCAATAAACACAATCACAAAAGAATCAAGGTACGGCCGAAATACACTATTCATCAAGTGCATGAATGCAGCTGGGGCATTAGTCAACCCGAAAGACATCACCAGGAACTCGTAGTGCCCATATCGCATTCTGAACGCTGTCTTCATAATATCCGAGTCCCTGATCTTCAACTGATGATAGCCCGATCGAAGATCAATCTTAGAAAATACACTAACTCCCTGGAGCTGATCAAATAGGTCTTCAATACGAGGCAATGGGTATTTATTCTTCACAGTTACCTTGTTCAGCTGCCTGCAATCAATGCACATTCTCATTGTGCCATCTTTCTTCTTCACGAACAACACCGGTGCACCCCAAGGCGACACACTCGGGCGAATGAAACCCTTATCTAAGAGTTCCTGAAGTTGTTCCTTCAATTCTTTTAACTCCGCTGGTGCCATGCGATAGGGAGGAATAGAAATGGGCTGAGTGCCCGGCACCAAGTCAATACCAAAGTCAATATCTCCGTCAGGCGGCATGCCTGGCAGGTCTGCTGGAAATACATCCGGAAACTCCCTCAAATTAGGGACCGAATCAAGACTGGGTGTCTCAGCCTCAACATTTCTAATGAAGGCCAAATAAGATAAACAACCCTTGCCAATCATTCGTTGGGCCTTTATATAAGAAATCACCCTGTCGGACACATAATCAGTCAAGCCACGCCACTCGATCCTCGGATTACCCGGAATAGCTAGTGTGACTGTTTTGGCATGACAGTCCAGAATCGCATGGTAAGGAGATAGCCAATCCATGCCTAGAATTACATCGAAATCTACCATGCCCGGTAGTAATAAATCAACTCGGGTCTCCGGACCCCCAATAGTAATAATACAGGATCGATATACCTGATCCACAACAACAGTATCCCCCACTGGGGTAGACACATGTACGGGCAAAGCAAGAATACCACGGGTCATACCCAAGTGATGTGCCAAATAAGTAGAGACATAAGAATAGGTGGATCCGGGATCAAATAAGACAGAAGCATCTCTGTGGTAGACTGAGATAATACCTGAAATGACCGCATCTGAAGCACTAGCATCCTTCATATCCGGAAGAGCATAGAAACGAGCCTGGCCTCCACCAGTACGATCCTCGCCCCTAGGGCGACCTCTGGATACCTGGCCACCAGTCCTAGCCGACTGTGCTGGCGCTGAAGAAATAGGAGTAGAAAACGAGGGCTGATCCCTCTGCCGAGACCGCTTACGAAGCCACTGAGGACACTCTCTCCTGATATGGCCCAAATCACCGCACTCAAAACAACGGCCTGAAGATGGAAGAAGGGGCTGCTGAGGACCCCTCGCTACGGATGAACCCTGTGCTGAGGAAATAGGAGCAGAGCTCTGAGCTGGAAGAGCACTCAGTGCAGGCTGACCCTGCTGACGGCCCTGCTGACCCTGATAACCCTGCTGGCCCTAACGACCACGATCTGATGAAACCCCACTGGACTATGCACGTCCAGACTGATGAGACTTGAAAGAACGACCCCTCCTATACTGAGGTTGGCCCCTAGACAGAGCACCACTGTAGCTACCAGAACCCTGAGGCCTCTTAGCCTCTCTCTCCTCCCGCTCTCTGCGGCGATCTGTCTCAATGTGACGGGCAACATCAACCACCTCCTCAAAGCTAACTGTCGAAACTCTCTCCCCGGTCATCAATATGCGGATGGGATAAATAAGGCCATCAATAAATCTCCGAATCCTCTCTCTGTCCGTAGGAACCATCCACATGGCATGACGGGCCAACCGTGTGAATCTCATCTCATACCGATTAATCGTCATATCCCCTCGCTTCAGCCATTCAAGCCGACATCGCATCTCCTCTCTGCGAGATCGAGGCACGTACTTCTCCAAGAATACCGTGGAGAAGCTGCCGCCAAGTGAGGGGCACCGCCCCAGCCGGGCCTACGCCTCTCGAAATCCTCCCACCACCGAAATGCTGCACCTGTAAACTGAAAAGTGGTGAATGAAACACCGCTAGACTCTAGAATACCCGCGGTGCGAAGCATGCGCCGACATCTGTCAAGAAAACCCTAGGCGTCCTCGCCCTCAGCACCACTGAATGTCGGAGGTTGTAGCCTCTCAAATCTCTCCAAACGACGCTGGCTCATCGTCGGGCATAACTGGAACCATATAAGCGGGAGCTGGTGCAACGGGCGCAACCGGCTGAACTGGCTCGGGTGTGTGAGCCACGGGGGTCCGATTCCCTCCCCCTGCCTGTGAAGAAGATGCAGCAGTAGCTACAACTACCTGAGCCAAGCATGTGCATACTGATAAGATCCGGGCCAAGGTCTCCCGAAGACCCGGTATCACGATGGGCACTGCCGGTGCTCCGGACCCGAGTTGCGGAGCATCCGCCGCCGGAATCCGGTCCCGAGCCCGGCCACCGATGCGTAAATCTAACCCCGAGTCCGGTCAGCTGGTGGGTCGGCGGGTGCTGGGTACTCGTCTGCCCTACCTCTACCACGACCACGGCCTCTCGGGTGCCAATGGTGGTCGTCCGCCACGTCCGTTAGCTCGTGTTCTCGCCATCTACGAGAGAATAGAATATGGAAAAATTTAATTTCATGATAACACAAATCGCACGATATGAATCCAAGAAAATGAGGTTTTTCCTAAAGTTTCTGTAGCCGTCCGATGATAGATACGGACGTCTATGTACCGATCCGTGAAAGCCTACTAAACTGGCTCATGACTCGCGAGTCCTAGTAACCTAGGTTCTGATACCAACTTGTCACGACCCAAATCCGGTCGTGATGGCGCCCAACAATCAAGCTAGGCCAGCCAGACCAACAATTTCTTATCACAACGACTATTAGTCCCAAATGGACATTCCAAGAAAAATATATGAGTTTAAGAACTCCAATAATAATAATAATAATAATCAAAATACTGACACTCCGGAAGATCTGGAGTCACAAGTCTAGAGCCTCTAACAAAACCTAACAGGAATAGAGAGTATTGTATAGAAATACTCAAGTTTGAATACAAAATACAAATAACAACTGGAAAGGAGAGGAGAAGCTAGGTTCTGCGAACGTAGGCGACTACCTCAGCAACTCGATATGACACTGCAAATGCTAGAAATGCCTGTCTGCTGCTCCTGAGTACCTGAGTCTGCACACAAAAGGTGCAGGGAGTAGGGGTGAGTACTAAGTACTCAGTGAGTAATAAATATATACAAGTAGCTGACAGTAAAAAATCCACAAAATACCACAAAATGAAGCTACACTACAGTCCGAATCTCCTACGAACTAGCATCAACAGTACAATTCAACTACCACAGAGTAATTCAATAAATAAAGATGCAATGCAATGCACATAACCGCTATGGCGTGTAGCCCGATCCCATTTAACGTCGACGGCGCTCACTGGGGGGTGTGTACAGACTCCGGAGGGGCTCCTACAGCCCAAGCGCAATACTGCTGCGGCGTGCAGGCCCGATCCTCATATCAACCACTGCGGCGTGCAGCCCGATCCATGCTTAGTCCACAATAAGCAAATAAGTCACAAAACAGTTCATTTTTCTTAATTCCAGTTTTCAGTTCATAATATATGAAGAATACTTTAACTTTATTAAATTTGCAAAAGCCGGTGACTTAGCATTTCAAAAGGTTATTTCAATATCCAGGATTGAGATCAGTGATTTAAGCAAATATAGCTATCACATAATTATTGTCCTTTAAGGACGATACAGATCGGCACAAGGCCCCAAACAAGGCTTACAACCCACAAATATATCAATTACAATGTATTTCCAACACTAATAACATATTATCCACATCCGGGATGGACCAAGTCTCAATCCATAGTCACAATCAATCTCGCACCTGCCACGGTGTGCGAGCCAAGCCCTACTAGCATCACAATGTGCTAAGCAGGGGTTTCGAACCCTCAGGCTACCATATACACAAACTACTCACCTCTAGCCGGTCGTAGATTCGTCCGCGATGACTTTTCCTTTGAAATTCGCTCCCTCGTGCGTAGAATCTAGTCAAATCACAATAATTATATCAAATACGGGTTAAAGAATCATAACCCATTTCAATTTACATGAAATTCGCATAAATACACTAAGTTGGTAAAACCCGACCCCGGGCCCACTGCTCGGAAAATTTCGAAATTAGTACCAACGCGACCCTCGTCTCGCCACGAGTCCGTGCATATAAAATTAATCAAAATCGGAGTTCAAATGGCCTTCCAAAACTCAAAATCCCGTTTTCAATACCTAGGCCACATTTCTTCAAGATTTCTACCCAATTTCATGAAGATTGATGTTAATTCTACCATAAAATGATGTTTTTGAGTCAAGAATCTTACCTCCGATGAATACCCGATGATTTCTCAGTGATTTCCTCGAGTTTTCTTCTCTCTATGGCTCAAAATTGAGTTTTGGGTTAATGAACCCGTGAGCCTTCTGTTCTGTGATTTAATTCACTGCTAGAGCAATTTGCTCTACGCGTTCGCGTGAGCTCCCACGAATTCGCGATGCTCGACTTCCAGTTACCCTTCGCGAACGCGACACCAACCACGCGTTCGCGATGCTCAAACTCCTAGCCGCCCAAATTCCTTCTACGCGTTCGCGACTCCCAGTCACACGAACGCGATAGTCCACTCCAGCTGACCTACGCGAACGCGACCTTAGGAACGCGATCGCGAAGCATAAGGTTCCTGGCCTACGCGAACGCGATGCACCTGACCGCGAACACGATGCATTGATTTGCCGCCTGGCCTTCGCGAACGCGGCCCATGCCACGCGAACGCGAAGGTCTAAATGACTGGGCAGAAACCTGCAGTTTTCTGCAAATTTTGCCAAGTCCCATATGCCCGGTTGATGGTCCGAAATCATCCCGAGGCCCCCAAGACCCCAACGAAAACCACCAACGTACTCCAAAACATGATACAGACTTATTCCAATCACAAAAACACCGTCCTAAACATCAAAATCACCATTTACACACGAAGTCAAGCTTAAGTTTCTTCAAAACTTTCAAAACTAACATTCAACCCAAAACCCGATCGAACGATGTCCGAATGACCTGAAAATTTGCAGACATGTCCAAAATCACTTAACGAAACTATAGAAATTGTCAAAATTCCATTCCGACCCCCGGATCAAAATATCACCTACCATCCGGTTTTCGCCAAAATTCAACCTTCGCCAATTCAAGCCTAAAACTACACCGGACCTCCAAATTCAATTCTGATTGCTCTCCTAAGTCATATATGATCCCCAAAAACTAGTCGAATCATCGAAATCCGGTTCCGAGCACTCTAACTCAATATTTAACTCTAGGTTGACTTCCCATATTCAAGCTTCCTTAAAACATGTTATTTGCTTCATTTTTAACCCGAATCACTTCTAACTCACCCGATATATTCTAATACTGATTTAAAAGCATAAGATATGTAAATGCAAGGTAACGGGGTGGTAATTCCCGTAACGACGGGCCGGGTCGTTACACTCACATTACAAACGTTAATTTCCAGCCAAATTAAAAAGTAAGGCTGCAATGGAATAAGAGCAAAAATTCCCGTATCTGTCTTTATTGTAATTCAAGTGAGCTAGTAAACTAACCTTAGGCAATTAAGGGACACAGCCAAGGCCCATGGACTGTACATGCAAAGTGAGAAGACAAACAAATAAGTCCCAGGACTAACAGTGCCAAAAGTAGAAAGGAACAAAGCAAGATAGCAATATAACAATCCTGCTTAAGAAAGAGCTATAAAACAATGAGAAAAAAGATGCCTAACCGAGTCTCCAGAACCTTGAAAATGAACATAAGAGATCCGACCACTTTCCGGTGGTAGCTTGACAGAGATGGATCCCTGAGTATCCGCATGAGTGAGTTGATAGCAACCTGCGGCAGTAGATTACAGTTAGACAAGCTAAAATTGGAAACAATAAGGCCCTGTTTGACCATATATTTTGGCAACGTTTTTTCAAATCTTTTTTGAAAACATTGCTTGTTCATAGAGTAATGATCTATTTTTGAAATTCTGAAATTATTTTCAAGTTCCCAAAATCTAGTTTAGGGTAGATTTTGGGTGAAACTTGTTCTCCCACTCACAAAACTTCAAATATTTTTCAAATAAAATGCATGTCCAAACATAATTTCTACTTCCAAAAATTATTTTTTCAAGTTTCAACTAAATCTATGTCCAATCCAGCGTTGTCAAATGAAAAAAGCGCAAAAAAGCTCTAAGATCCATTGGGGCTTTAAGCACAAAGCGCAAATAAAGTGTGGACTTTAATGAAAAAAGGCGCAACCGAAGAAAAGGTAAAATATAAATATATATATATATAAATATAGTATATATATATATATATATATAGTCCAAGACTAATAATTATAAGCAAGAATAAATAGTATATGGACAAAGATATTGGGAAAAAATATACGATAAAGCGAAATATCAATTGTTTAATGTCGCTTTTTCATGATTACAATCACTGGCAAGGAATAGTATGCTTTAGAGCCTTGATGCGATACTAAAGCGCTCACAAAGCGAGGCAAAGCGTCCAACAGGAAGAAGAAATACACCAAAAATAATCCAGTCTCAACTTGAAAGACTACTTATAGACAGCTATTAAGCTTATCAACAGTTCACAAGAGATGCAACTTGAATTAAAATTTACCTTTCTAGTACATTGGGTTTTGCAAGCTCATGCTGAATCTTCTTGGTCCCAGCTAAATGATAAGAAATGGAAGGGCACTTGACTGCACGTGACTGTTCCATCAGAAGCCTGGCTCTCAACTCCTATAATAAAAGGAGTTGCAAAAAACAGATCAAGAAAGACTGTAAGGTAATTGTTAAGTGCAAGCATTAGTTGAATCACAATTAGAAGCAATAGTAAAATGTACTATCTCTCTATTTGTGATCACTTCCATAGTCACACAATTGAAAAGTAATTATGAACCAAATCCAGCTTCAACCTCCCAAATTTTAAATATCAAAAATCAAATATTATAATTGTGCGCTCATGCACACACAGAGTCAAATTAGAGATGTCTCAAAAGATTTTGCAGAAAGTAGATATGCATAACACCTTCACTAAAAGAACCACAGAGTGGCTCTTTAACAGTTCCTTTGAAAATGATGGGAACATATTTTTATAGTTATCTAAGCCTGAGTTGCACATTCCAATGCTTCTGCTTCAGAATGCAAAGCCTTGTAGTAATGCTTCTGTTAGACTTGTTTAAAATGCATTTAACTCCTTGCCATTTTACTCGTAAGACAACAAGACCTCTCTCCATCCTCAACTGAAGGACAGAAGTCTACAGTCCTCTGTCTTCCTTCTACTCTCAATGTTCATCACCAGCCTTTCCACTCAACACACTCCACCATGAGCTCATTCATCTTCTCCCCAGGTCTTCCCCATTTGCCCTCACTCTCCTTATTTAACCTTTTTTTTCTGATTCAAAATATGCCTCACAAAATGGGTAGACAGCATGTTATAAAGTTTGATCCTCCAAATATTGTAAGCTGATTTTCAACAGAAAAGTTCAGAGCTTATTCACGCATATTACAGTTTATTCAATCAAATAATAAGTGAAAACGTGCATAAGCATAAAGTATGGACAACGGCACATCCACGGAAAATTTTCCGTTAATTCAAACTTATTTGAGGGAGCCAACCTGATCCGCCATCCCCCGGGACACCATGCTCACTAATTTAACTACAGATTTCCCCTTGGAACTATTTTTCTTTCCTTTTTTGCTTAAGGTATTTAGGGACTCAACAAAATGAATCGAGCCAATATCCACAAAATTGTGTCTGCATAGATAATGACAGTCAGCAAGAGTGATGTCACGTACGATCTAGTAAAAGGTGTTTAAGATCGCTTGGTTGAGCATGGGAATTCTAAAGAACGACGCTGCATAAAGTAATCTACAATGCCAAGCAGAACAAAAGTTGACTTACAGATTCCGAGTGATAGTCACTTGATGTATAGCCAGCTCTAAAATAAATGACTGCCACTGGTTCACCATCTCTGCGATCCTAAGATTTTAAGCTTCTCATATAGAAACTGCAAATACAACAGCTTAAAATAGAAATGTACTTTAGTAAAAAGTGACATACACAAAGAGGGTACCATCTTCTAGAAGCTCGCCATGTGCATCAATTTCCGCTAGCGTGTTTCTGGTAATTGTAATTTGATGTGTGTTAAAAGCTAAGGAAATATTTCCAGGTACAAGCAAAAACCATGACGGATGTACCACCAATCCATATTTTGTTATATTTTAAACCAACATAATTTTAACTGTCTTAAGTATGGCCATTTCCTCTTACTATGATACGCACATCAAATACATATCCATCACGTAATGTAGGATATTTTTCTCTCAGTGACACCGAAAGCCAATGCTGATCGTACATGTTGCGCTCTTCAACTTGAACCACAAACATAACTACAGCCCTGCATTATGTATTTAAGTTAGTGTAACTTCAAATATATTTCATTGTAGCATAAGAAACTTAATGTCTCTCGAATCAAATCAACCTTGGATCACCATATTCATTCCAAGATTTAGCCAGTGCTTCTGCAAATTGATTTACGGAATTGTTTGTGGGAATTTTGCTAGGATCTAATGCAATGCGTTCTCTGTATTGCTGAAGCAAGCTCCTGCAAATGACAGTTGAGATCCAGTTCTATATGAGCTTCAGAGGAGAAAGAGTTAACATTGTGATTGGAAATTCTGAAGTAACTTTTTGAGCATTCACACATGAATACAACGATTTCATCCTCTAAAAAGATGAAAAGAGCAAATAACTTGATAAAATTACAATAAAAGTTCTGGATTAGAATATTAAGATAGCATTTCATAATTTCAAAAAATGAAAGCTTTACCATGAAAGTTAACATAAATTAATTTTACCTGTGAAGCTCACTGACAAGACAACTTAGTCCCGAAAATGATGATGAAATAGTGTTAAGCTCAATTTGCAGAAGTAATTTAGTTTGCTCATCCAGCATATAGTCTGAGCGATACAACCCCAAGCGTATTTCCTACATTAATGTTGTGAGAGTTTTGATTGCACCGCGTCTTACTTCTACTGAAGCATCCAATTTAAACAACCGAATAAGTGTAGGAAGAAGCAGATGCATATGCTCATCTAGTGTCCCTGCAAAGTAAGATGAGAACAGTAGATACCTCAACATCAAAGTGAAACAAACCAAGACATGGAGCAGAGAAACCAAAGCAAGACTGACCACCAAAAACATCAAGCGTGTGGAGAATAGTAATAACGTATGTGTAGTCACTAAACCTTTCTACATTAGTAAGAACTTGAATACAGCAGGGAAGTATATCAGCAAGGTACTTTCTGAATTCATCGTTGAGAGCCAAGCAAAGTTGCTCCACAAGAAGCAGAATCTAAAATCATAAAAGAGAATGACAAGTAAGATCATTAACCAAAGTATCTGTTCTAAAATGCCACACACAAAAGTATGTGCGGTATTTTAATACCCACTGAAATTCAAATTATCTTACAGGAGCAATGTGAACAGGTCTGTTAGCAACAGGCAAGCTGAAGGATGACCATATTTCTGATATCAGGGAGAGAACAACTCTGGCAGATACTTGCAGATGTGCTACAAACACAAAATCAATTAAAATATCTTTAGAAAATTACGAATCTAAAATAATGACAAGAATACAAGAAAGAAAATATTATTAAAACAAAAAGATTACCTGGCAAACAATAGATACCAAGGTTCCAAGCTTCCATGTTATAAATTCTTTTGGACCATCCTCATATGTCGTACAATGTGAAAGAGATCAGGCGTGGATTGGCAGGTGAACTGTTCGCAAACCCTCAAAGAACCACATTTGATGAACTCACATTACAAACGTTAATTTCCAGCCAAATTAAAAAGTAAGGCTGCAATGGAATAAGAGCAAAAATTCCCGTATCTGTCTTTATTGTAATTCAAGTGAGCTAGTAAACTAACCTTAGGCAAATAAGGGACACAGCCAAGGCCCATGGACTCTACATGCAAAGTGAGAAGACAAACAAATAAGTCCCAAGACTAACAGTGCCAAAAGTAGAAAGGAACAAAGCAAGATAGCAATATAACAATCCTGCTTAAGAAAGAGCTGTAAAACAATGAGAAAAAAGATGCCTAACCGAGTCTCCGGACCTTGAAAATGAACATAAGAGATCCGACCACTTTTCTGGTGGTAGCTTGACAGAGATGGATCCCTGAGTATCCGCATGAGTGAGTTAATTAATCGAGCCAATATCTATTAGCAACTTCTATTAGGGACTCAACAAAATGAATCGAGCTAATATCCACAAAATTGTGTCTGCATAGATAATGACAGTCAGCAAGAGTGAAGTCACGTACGATCCAGCAAAAGGTGTTTAAGATCGCTTGGTTGAGCATGGGAATTCTAAAGAACAACGCTGCATAAAGTAAGCTACAGTGCCAAGCAGAACAAAAGTTGACTTACAGATTCCGAGTGATAGTCACTTGATGCATAGCCAGCTCTAAAATAAATGACTTCCACTGGTTCACCATCTCTGCGATCCTAAGATTTTAAGCTTCTTATATAGAAACTGCAAATACAACAGCTTAAAATTGAAATGTACTTTAGTAAAAAGTGACATACACAAAGAGGGTACCATCTTCTAGAAGCTCGCCATGTGCATCAATTTGTGCTGGCGTCTTTCTGGTAGTTGTAATTTGATGTGTGTTAAAAGCTAAGGAAATATTTCCAGGTACAAGCAAAAACCACGACGGATGTACCACCAATCCATATTTTGTTATATTTTAAACCAACATAATTTTAACTGTCTTAAGTATGGCCATTTCCTCTTACTATGATACGCACATCAAATACAAATCCATCACGTAATGTAGGATATTTTTCTCTCAGTGACACCGAAAGCCAATGCTGATCGTACATGTTGCGCTCTTCAGCTTGAACCACAAACATAACTACAGCCCTGCATTATGTATTTAATTTAGTGTAACTTCAAATATATTTCCTTGTAGCATAAGAAACTTAATGTCTCTCGAATCAAATCAACCTTGGATCACCATATTCATTCCAAGCTTTAGCCAGTGCTTCTGCAAATTGATTTACGGAATTGTTTGTGGGAATTTTGCTAGGATCTAATGCAATGCGTTCTCTGTATTGTTGAAGCAAGCTCCTGCAAATGACAGTTGAGATCCAGTTCCATATGAGCTTCATAGGAGAAAGAGTTAACATTATGATTGGAAATTCTGAAGTAACTTTTTGAGCATTCACACATGAATACAACGATTTCATCCTCTAAAAAGATGAAAACAACAAATAACTTGATAAAATTACAGTAAAAGTTCTGGATTAGAATATTAAGATAGCATTTCATAATTTCAAAAAATGAAAGCTTTACCATGAAAGTTAACATAAATTAATTTTACCTGTGAAGCTCACTGACAAGACAACTTAGTCCCGAAAATGATGATGAAATAGTGTTAAGCTCAATTTGCAGAAGTAATTTAGTTTGCTCATCCAGCATATAGTCTGAGCGATGCAACCCCAAGCGTATTTCCTACATTAATGTTGTGAGAGTTTTGATTGCACCGCGTCTTACTTGTACTGAAGCATCCAATTTAAACAACTGAATAAGTGTAGGAAGAAGCAGATGCATATTCTCATCTAGTGTCCCTGCAAAGTAAGATGAGACCAGTAGATACCTCAACATCAAAGTGATACAAACCAAGACATGGAGCAGAGAAAACAAAGCAAGACTGGCCACCAAAAACATCAAGCGTGTGGAGAATAGTAATAACGTATGTGTAGTCACTAAACCTTTCTACATCAGTAAGAACTTGAATACAGCAGGGAAGTATATCAGCAAGGTACTTTCTGAATTCATCGTTGAGAGCCAAGCAAAGTTGCTCCACAAGAAGCAGAATCTAAAATCAGAAAAGAGAATGACAAGTAAGATCATTAACCGAAGTATCTGTTCTAAAATGCCACACAGAAAAGTATGTGCGGTATTTTAATACCCACTGAAATTCAAATTATCTTGCAGGAGAAATGTGAACAGGTCTGTTAGCAACAGGCAAGCTGAAGGATGACCATATTTCTGATATCAGAGAGAGCAACTCTGGCAGATACTTGCGGATGTGCTACAAACATAAAATCAATTAAAATATCTTTAGAAAATTACAAATCCAAAATAATGACAAGAATACAAGAAAGAAAATATTATTAAAACAAAAAGATTACCTGGCAAACAATAGATACCAAGGTTCCAAGCTTCCATGTTATAAATTCTTTTGGACCATCCTCGCATGTCGTACAATGTGAAAGAGATCAGGCGTGGATTGGCGGGTGAACTGTTCGCAAACCCTCAAAGAACCACATTTGATGAACTCATATTACAAATGTTAATTTCCAGCCAAATTAAAAAGTAAGGCTGCAATGGAATAAGAGCAAAAATTCCCGTATCTGTCTTTATTGTAATTCAAGTGAGCTAGTAAACTAACCTTAGGCAAATAAGGGACACAGCCAAGGCCCATGGACTGTACATGCAAAGTGAGAAGACAAACAAATTAGTCCCAGTACTAACAGTGCCAAAAGTAGAAAGGAACAAAGCAAGATAGCAATATAACAATCCTGCTTAAGAAAGAGCTATAAAACAATGAGAAAAAAGATGCCTAACCGAGTCTCCAGACCTTGAAAATGAACATAAGAGATCCGACCACTTTCTGGTGGTAGCTTGACAGAGATGGATCCCTGAGTATCCGCATGAGTGAGTTGATAGGAACCTGCGGCAGTAGATTACTGTTAGACAAGCTAAAATTGGAAACAATAAGGCCCTGTTTGTCCATATATTTTGGCAATGTTTTTTCAAATTTTTCTTGAAAACATTACTTGTTCATAGAGTAATGATCTATTTTTGAAATTCTGAAATTATTTTCAAGTTCCCAAAATCTAGTTTAGGGTAGATTTTGGGTGAAACTTGTTCTCCCACTCACAAAACTTCAAATACTTTTCAAATAAAATGCATGTCCAAACATAATTTTAACTTCCAAAAATTATTTTTCAAAACTACTTGAAAAATTATTTTTTCAAGTTTCAACTAAATCTATGTCCAAACCAGCGTTGTCAAATGAAAAAAGTGCAAAAAAGCTCTAAGTTCCATTGGGGCTTTAAGCACAAAGCGCAAATAAAGTGTGGACTTTAATGAAAAAAGGCGCAACCGAAGAAAAGGTATATATATATCTTCTAGTACAACTCTGAGTACGCTCGAGGACGAGCGATTGTTTAAGTTGGGGAGAATGTAATGACCCGGCCCATCGTTACGGGAAATTACCACCCCGTTATGTTGTAATTACATGTTTTATGATTTTATATCAGTGTTAGAGTCCATCGGGTGAGTTAGGAGTGAATTGGATTGAAAATGAGGCATATAGCATTTTTGAAGGAAACTTGAACATAGAAAGTCAACCTGGAGTTGACTATTTGATTAGAGGGCTCGGAATCGGATTTTGATGATTCGGTTAGTTACGGGAGGTGATTTATGACTTAGGAGAGCAATCGGAAATGAATTTGGAGGTCCGGTGTAGTTTTAGGCTTGAATTGGCTAAGGTTGAATTTTGACGAAATCCGAACGGTAGGTGAGATTTTGATCCGGGAGTCGGAATGGAATTTCGACAGAGTTGCAGTAGCTCCGTTAGGTGATTTTGGATGTGCCTGCAAAATTTCGGGTCATTCGGACGTCGTTTGGTCGGGTTTTTGATTGAATGTGTAATTTGGAATGTTTTAAGGAATTTAGGCTTGAATTCGATGCGAATTATGGGTTTTGATGTTGTTAGACGTGTTTTGAGGATTGGAGCAAGTTCGAATAAGGTATTAAGATGTGTTGGTATGTTTGAATGAGGTCCCGGGGGCCTCGGGGTGTTTTCGGATGGTTAAACGGGAGAAAATTGTGGAAAAATTGCAGGGTTGGGATCCTGCTTCTGTTGTTTCCGCTCCTGCGGAATTTTGGACGCAGGAGCGTGTCCGCAGAAGCGGACGAGATGCGCAGGAGCGGCTGGTTACGCAGAAGCGGAAGCCATTCCGCTGAAGCGGGGTCGCCGGTGCGAGCCAGTGATCGCAGAAGCGGACGGGGAGAAATTGGGCATGGTCCGCAGAAGCGGACATTTTACCGTTTGGGCGGGACCGCAGAAGCGGTCCATGATGCGTAGAGGCGGATGTGTCCGCAGAAGCGGAAGCTTCTTCGCAGAAGCGGGTCCGCTTAAGCGGCCCTTTGTTCGCAGAAGCGGAAATGGCCGGCTAGGCCTGGAACCGCTGAAGCGACCCTTTGGTCGCGGATACGGGTGCATAGGAGCGGAAAATATTCCGCAGAAGCGAAAATCGCTGTAAGTAAGTGTATCCGAAGTTAGAAAAATTTCAGAACATTTCACACATTTTGGGTCTCGGCTTTAGAGGCGATTTGGGCGATTTTGAAGAGAAATTCAAGGGAAATCATCAGGGTAATCATCTATGGACTTAAACTATGATTAGTATTGGTAATATTATGCAATTATATCATGAAAATGGAGGAATTTGGGGTAATTTATGGAGGATTTAGCCCTAGGCTTGAACTTTAGAAAATCAAGGTTTTGAATGGGCAAATGGAGTCCGAATTTGGTAAAATTGATATGCTTAGACTCGTATTGAGATGAGGGTTCCGAATATGTGACTTTCGTGATTTTTCGATAAGCGTACCGAAAGTCGGGTTTTGACAACTTCGGGAATTTTGATGTAAATTCAGTTGTATTGATTGGGTGTAGTCCCATTGGCCTAATTTGTTGTATTTCTACTGTATTGAATCAGATTCTACACGTGCGAAGCTTGATTCTCATGGCAAGGGCATCGCGGAGTAGTCGTCGCGCCGTATTGAGGTGAGTAATAGATGTGGGTGATGACCAGCGGGTTCGAAACCCCGGTATACCACTTTGTGACGCTGTATAGCGGTGAGACACGCACACTCTTGAGAGTGCGGGGTCGATCATGAACTGGAGACTACATATTAGTCCAACCTGTTGATACTGTATTATTGGCTATTCTAGAGCCGTCGAACCTCCTTCTCGGATGGTTGCATATAGATATATATTGTGATAATGGCCACTCTTGAGTTGTTGAACCCCCTTCTTGGGCGGTTGAGTATACATGTGGGCCGTGAGCCAGTTATTGGATCCCGCGAGGATCGTTATCATTGTCTTATCATATAGACATGCTAGTTTACTACTAGTCCGCAGCTATTTTTGTTATCATGCCAATTCCAATCTCTCGAACTTGACATTACTGTTTTCCAACTGAAAAATGATAAAAGAGTTTTCAAAAACTATTTTTGAGCCTGCGAGGCTGTATCTGCATATTAGCTGACTAGTAGTGGATCGGGCTGCGCGCCGCAGCAGGATATATGTTGGATCGGACTGCACGCCGCAGGAATATCTCTATGAGATGTGCTTGGGCTGTAGGAGCCCCTCCGGAGTCTGAACCCCCACAGTGAGCACGGGTACCCAAAAATTAGAGTCGGGCTACACGCCGTAGCGGTCATATCATGCATTGCATTGCATTTAGCTACATCTGCCTAGCTGTTATGCTATTTATTGGTATTTGTTGGTACAGGTACGGTGAAGATTGATTCTATGACAGGGTAGCTGATTATAGCTTTACATAGTGCTTTATTGCGGATTTCTTATCTGCGTCTTACCCTTGTTTATTACCACTGAGTCTGGCAGTACTCATTTTACTCCCTGCACCTGGTGTGCAGATCCAGGTACCTCTCAGCAGTGATCCAGTAGCTGTGCGAGGCGACATCCGTGGGATATACGAGGTAGCTGCAGAGTCCGCAGGACCCGATATTCCTTCCTACTGTCTTTTGATTTTGTATTGACATTTCTTTCCGCACTTGGTATTTTGTAAACCTTTATACACTCATGTTCAGTAGAGGCTCATGACTCTTGACCCTTGGTCTATGGGAGTTGATGTATTATGGGACTTGGTTCCCCGTTTTCGTTATATATATCGCTGTTATTTCTTGAATTAATTTGCTTAAATGGGTTAAAGAGAGCTTCTAGCTCCGTGGTTGATATGGATTGGTCAGGCTGGCTTAGCAATGTGCTTGGCGCCATCACGACCGGATTTGGGGTCGTGACAAGTTGGTATCAGAGCCTAGGTTTACTAGGCCTCATGAGTCTTGAGCCGGTTAGTAGAGTCTTGTGGATCGGTACGGGGACGCCTGTACTTATCCTCGGGAGGCCGCGAACCTTTAGGAAACACTTCACATTTCTTGGAATTCTTATCGTGCGTACTTGATTCAGCTTGAGATATGCTTTTGAAATTCCTTCTACACGTCTGTGTACGCTTCGAGCGCTCAGTAATTTAATTGCCTTATGGCTTATGATTTCCTCGAACGAGGGGCAAGATATAATCTAGGTGAGTTCTTGTTGGGCCAGTCAGGATGACTTAAGGCTGGACCTTGTTTATGACTTGAGCATTGAGGTGTTGATTTTGTGAGTGGTGGCAATAGATAATGTACTGAGGGTTTGAAATCCCGTATATTTGCACTATACAGTGCTGTCCTGAGATGGAACACGCGTCATGTGATGAGTGTGGTGGTATTATGACTGGGGATTTGGACTTGATCCTCCCCGATTGATAAATTACTGTGTAAAGTGACTGAGACTGGGCTTATATCTATGTACTTGGGCTAGTAGCCATGTTTGGGGCCTTGTGCCGATCTGTAGAGTATTAGGGAGGCTTACTAATGGATGAGTTGTTAATTGTTCGACTCTTATCTAATTTGTTGTGTAGCCCCGAGCTATGGGCATGGTGAATAATTATCATATCTCGTAATTGGAGGGTAAAGTGCCTTAGGTGTAGTGGAACGAGTTTAAACTCAGGAAGACTAAAGTGATTTTTGCTATGTGTATCCTGGTGGAAGGTATTGTGATGAAATGCCAAATTGAGAAGAAGTAGGAGGGTTGATCCTCATGTGTAATTGAAAGGTATTTGATATGTGTTATGATTCGAGCAGGTACAACGCAGGTTCAAGTATAAATTGTGATAATATGATTCGTATAGTATTGAGATTTAATGTTGTTGAAATACATTGTGATATCTTGTTGAGTTGTGGGTGTATTGCTAAGGTGGTTTTGGTGATTCTCTGGCAGGTGGATAGGCCAATTTGCAAAGGAAACTCTATCGAATTTTTTGGAAAATTTGGGACTTAGAAAAGATTGTCACCTAAAGAGTGGGCGTAACTGTTGTGTGTGAATGAATGCAAGGATTGCAAAAGAGTTAATATTTCTGATGATTCAAATCTTCGCCGAAGCTTGCAAATGACTTGAGTTCAATCTAACTAGAACTTTGTGGTATCATTGGAGTAAGAAGGCTATGAGTGGCTAAAAGTGCTTTGATGTATGGCTCCGAGCTAAGTTGGGGAGGTTGCTATTGATTAACTAATTGCACTATTGTGTGCTATGTGATTCTGTCTTTAAGTATGTTGGGAAGATTCTGACAAGGTTATGGCGCTTCGTAGATGTGAAGAAATACTAGGATGTTTTGAACTACTGTTGGTAGAGAATGTTCGGTGTATAGAAAGGAAAGATGGCTCATTGTATCCGTAAGTAATCATGTTCTGCGATGTCAGAGTTCTAACAAAACACGAGTGGTTCTACTCAATGGGACAGTTGAGTTACAGCTGAATAAGGGTGAATAATGCCCAAGAATGGTTTGCAATGTTCAAGATTTTGCTTGTAACAGTCAGGTGCCTTAAGATTGTGTATGTGGCTAAAGATGGCGGTTTCGTTAGAAAAGATCAAAGCTTGTGTTATATCATGTGAATGATGGGATTCTACGTATCCGCATTGGGAAGTAATGATAACAATTTAAAAATCGCGGGAAGTTCATCAAAATAAAGTGTGGTAGAATGTGGTACTTTTGGGAAACATTGAGAGAGTATTCAGTGGCCTATGGGTCTTAGACCGTGTGGTCTTGTGTACGAGTCCTGTGTGGTAAAAAGGGTTGAGGCATTGTCGTACTACAGTAAAGACTGATATGAAATTAGAGATGAATCAGAAAGGAAACTGGGTAAATGGAACAACTTTTTAATAAACCAGAATGGTATAAAAAGGAATACGATTGATTCCTGGTATGTGGTTGAAGTAATGAGTCTTGCAGATATTGTGCAGCGAAGCTCTTGAGTGCTGGCAATTGTGTAACTTGATATGGGTATAAGGACTCGGTCCTGGCAGTTAAACTTATGCAATGAATGGGAAGAAATAGTTTGTGTTGTGTTTTATCATGGTTTGAAGATGAGTATATTCCTATCGATATGCGAAGCGTGGAATGTGTAATGAGTTTTCTTCTATATGGGATCACGAGAGTCCTTGACTAGTTGAGTGCGCCAATGTTGAGGCGGAGGAAAGGGATATGAATTTCCATGTTGTCTTAGTGTGATATAGTATACACGATGTGTTATGGAAAGTTGATAATGGTATATTCTAGGTTTTGAGATCGGTTCATAATATATGGGAAGTCAATAAAATTATTGAGCAGCGCGGACAGCTGCTGGTGATTTAAGAAAATGGTACTGCTATTCTAGTGAATTGGCAGGGAATATGGTCCAAAAGGACAAGGTAATGTAAACTGATAATATCTAGTGGTATGGTGGTATTCTCTTGTTGGATCGCCTGTAATAATTGAGTCGTTGATGGCATAGTGAAATTCCTGAATGGCTTTCGTGGTATGAATGGACGCTTGATGTGCGTTATGTATTAGTACGGTGGAGTACGGAATCAGGCATAGTGATTCATGTGTTATATATGTGTTGGAGACTTGAAGTTCTCGTTAGTCCGCCTATGCGGTGGTTGAATATCGTGTGTATCAGCACTGTTTGTAATTATTGGAAATCGGAAGCCCTAGTGGCTCTCTCTTAACTTGATATGACGAATTTGAATTATGATACTTGATTGCTGACTGGTCATCATTGGGCCAGGTTGTCTAGACTAATGTGATATGGACTATGATGGTATGGCACAAATTGCGTAGCGGAGTGCATCAAAGTATGCTCTAGCGGGGTAGTTGCACCTCAGGACCAGCGGACAGCTGGTGGGTATTGCTTTGTCAGTTGGGCCTTCGTGGCGGATATCAGTGCAGAGGTTTCTACCATTGACTTAGTTCCGGTATTGGGGAACTTTGTTAGATGCGTTTCTTGTGGCCGATCTTGAGGCTATATATGTTTATTGTAATGATCAATTCGACTCGATGTGCGTTTCCTTTTGCGAAATTTATGCGTGGATCGGGTGGCACGCCGCCACGGGTATGTCATTGGAGCGGGTTGCACGCCCCAACAGTGTAATGCAAAAAAAAAAATAGAGTTAGTTATATGTTACCTGGTAAATAATACCTCCTGGCTTCTGAGGAAAAGTCCGTATTGAGTATCGCTCGGCGAATGGCACATCGGTTGTGTCCTTTCAGGATTTGATAGCATATGTTAATTGTTTCACCGTGGGTGAGGTTGATTGCTTGGGTCCAAGACCTAGATCTGTGCGTGGCTAACCGTTTTGAGCTTCGTAGCTTGACGTGCTTCAGGAATAATAGTGTTTGGATAGAATCACAAATTGTGGCAAGGCCACGTGATGTTATGACCTCTCGAGAAGGATTCAGGTACTCTATTTCTATAATGCGAGACGCGATCTCAGTTCTATGTTATGATGGCACAGAGGAATTGAATTGCAGCTCTTTTGCCGGAGACAGTTATCATGATTTGAGTTGTCATGATTCGAGTGTGTGCAGACGTTTCTGTTGGAGCCTATGTTGTGCTCGTCACGGCTTAGGCCGGTGGTTGAGATGTCATGTCACCAGTGTGGTGTGTTATGATTGAAATGACCGTTGGAGTCATTAATGAATATGAGCATATTGGATCTTAGCTTGTTAGAAAGGTAAAAATCGAGGTTTGGCTCCGAAACATTTTGTGGTACCAGTTTTAAAAGGGAAATAGATTCACGAATGGTTAACCTGAGAGATGGGTTCGGTATATCGCGTGCTTCAGCTGCCGTGGGCAGGATATGGAGGTGTTGGAATAAGACTCTATCTAATAAAAGAGGTTTTCAGCTAGTATTTGGTTATTGTGGCCAGTTGTTGTGATTAGAGACTATCGACTCGAGTGATTGGGTTGTCGATACATCATATGATCTCACCCGGAGTAGTGAATATGGGTTATTGCAGTGGATTCGAGTGTATCCTCAGTATAGGCATGGGATTTGCAATTGGCATATGATTTCAGAAAGTACAATGTGATTTATGGTTAAGATGGTCTGTGAAATTTTGACTATATGGTGTTTTCGGACTTATGTGACATAGGGTGACGTATGATCGCCCGAATATATGCTTGGTAAGGTCATTCAGCTATTGGGTTGCTTCTAGTACAACTCTGAGTACGCTCGAGGACGAGCGATTGTTTAAGTTGGGGAGAATGTAATGACCCGGCCCATCGTTACGGGAAATTACCACCCCGTTATGTTGTAATTACATGTTTTATGATTTTATATCAGTGTTAGAGTCCATCGGGTGAGTTAGGAGTGAATTGGATTGAAAATGAGGCATATAGCATTTTTGAAGGAAACTTGAACATGGAAAGTCAACCTGGAGTTGACTATTTGATTAGAGGGCTCGGAATCGGATTCCGATGATTCGGTTAGTTTCGGGAGGTGATTTATGACTTAGGAGAGCAATCGGAAATGAATTTGGAGGTCCGGTGTAGTTTTAGGCTTGAATTGGCTAAGGTTGAATTTTGGCGAAATTCGAACGGTAGGTGAGATTTTGATCCGGGAGTCGGAATGGAATTCCGACAGTTGCAGTAGCTCCGTTAGGTGATTTTGGATGTGCCTGCAAAATTTCAGGTCATTCGGACGTCGTTTGGTCGGGTTTTTGATTGAATGTGTAATTTGGAATGTTTTAAGGGATTTAGGCTTGAATTCGATGCGAATTATGGGTTTTGATGTTGTTAGACGTGTTTTGAGGATTGGAGCAAGTTCGAATAAGGTATTAAGATGTGTTGGTATGTTTAGATGAGGTCCCGGGGGCCTCGGGGTGTTTTCGGATGGTTAAACGGGAGAAAATTGTGGAAAAATTGCAGGTTGGGATCCTGCTTCTGTTGTTTCCGCTCCTGCGGAATTTTGGACGCAGGAGCGTGTCCGCAGAAGCGGACGAGATGCGCAAGAGCGGCTGGTTACGCAGAAGCGGAAGCCATTCCGCTGAAGCGGGGTCGCTGGTGCGAGCCAGTGATCGCAGAAGCGGACGGGGAGAAATTGGGCAAGGTCCGCAGAAGCGGACATTTTTCCGTTTGGGCGAGACCGCAGAAGCGGTCAGTGGTGCGCAGAGGCGGACGTGTCCGCAGAAGCGGAAGCTTCTTCGCAGAAGCGGGACCGCTTAAGCGGCCCTTTGCTCGCAGAAGCGGAAATGGCCGGCTAGGCCTGGAACCGCTGAAGCGACCCTTTGGTCGCGGATACGGGTGCATAGGAGCGGAAAATATTCCGCAGAAGCGAAAATCGCTGTAAGTAAGTGTATCCGAAGTTAGAAAAATTTCAGAACATTTCACACATTTTGGGTCTCGGCTTTAGAGGCGATTTGGGCGATTTTGAAGAGAAATTCAAGGGAAATCATGAGGTAATCATCTATGGACTTAAACTATGATTAGTATTGGTAATATTATGCAATTATATCATGAAAATGGAGGAATTTGGGGTAATTTATGGAGGATTTAGCTCTAGGCTTGAACTTTAGAAAATCAAGGTTTTGAATGGGCAAATGGAGTCCGAATTTGGTAAAATTGATATGCTTAGACTCGTATTGAGATGAGGGTTCCGAATATGTGACTTTCGTGATTTTTCGATAAGCGTACCGAAAGTCGGGTTTTGACAACTTCGGGAATTTTGATGTAAATTGAGTTGTATTGATTGGGTGTAGTCCCATGGGCCTAATTTGTTGTATTTCTACTGTATTGAATAAGATTCTACACGTGCGAAGCTTGATTCTCATGGCAAGGGCATCGCGGAGTAGTCGTCGCGCCGTATTGAGGTGAGTAATAGATGTGGGTGATGACCAGCGGGTTCGAAACCCCGGTATACCACTTTGTGACGCCGTATAGCGGCGAGACACGCACACTCTTGAGAGTGCGGGGTCGATCATGAACTGGAGACTATATATTAGTCCGACCTGTTGATACTGTATTATTGGCTATTCTAGAGCCGTCGAACCTCCTTCTCGGATGGTTGCATATAGATATATATTGTGATAATGGCCACTCTTGAGTCGTTGAACCCCCTTCTTGGGCGGTTGAGTATACATGTGGGCCGTGAGCCAGTTATTGGATCCCGCGAGGATCATTATCATTGTCTTATCATATAGACATGCTAGTTTACTACTAGTCCGCAGCTATTTTTGTTATCATGCCAATTCCAATCTCTGGAACTTGACATTACTGTTTTCCAGCTGAAAAATGATAAAAGAGTTTTCAAAAACTATTTTTGAGCCTGCGAGGCTGTATCCGCATATTAGCTGACTAGTAGTGGATCGGGCTGCGCGCCGCAGCAGGATATATGTTGGATCGGACTGCACGCCGCAGGAATATCTCTATGAGATGTGCTTGGGCTGTAGGAGCCCCTCCGGAGTCTGAACCCCCACAGTGAGCACGGGTACCCAAAATTGGAGTCGGGCTACACGCCGTAGCGGTCATATCATGCATTGCATTGCATTTAGCTACATCCGCTAGCTGTTATGCTATTTATTGGTATTTGTTGGTACGGTACGGTGAAGATTGATTCTATGACAGGGTAGCTGATTATAGCTTTACATAGTGCTTTATTGCGGATTTCTTATCTGCGTCTTACCCTTGTTTATTACCACTGAGTCCGGCAGTACTCATTTTACTCCCTGCACCTTGTGTGCGGATCCGGGTACCTCTCAGCAGGTGATCCAGTAGCTGTGCGAGGCGACATCCGTGGGATATACGAGGTAGCTGCGAGTCCGCAGGACCCGATATTCCTTCCTACTTTCTTTTGATTTTGTATTGACATTTCTTTCCGCACTTGGTATTTTGTAAACCTTTATACACTCATGTTCGGTAGAGGCTCATGACTCTTGACCCTTGGTCTATGGGAGTTGATGTATTATGGGACTTGGTTCCCCGTTTTCGTTATATGTATCATTGTTATTTCGTAAATTAATATGCTTAAATGGGCTAAAGAGAGCTTCTAGCTCCGTGGTCGATTGTGATTGGTCAGGCTGGCTTAGCAATGTGCTGGGCGCCATCACAACCGGATTTGGGGTCGTGACAATATATATATATATATATATATATATATAGTCCAAGACTAATAATTATAAGCAAGAATAAATAGTATATGGACAAAGATATTGGGAAAAAATATACGATAAAGCGAAATATCAATTGTTTAATGTCGCTTTTTCATGATTACAATCACTGGCAAGGAATAGTATGCTTTAGAGCCTTGATGCGGTACTAAAGCGCCCACAAAGCGAGGCAAAGCGTCCAACATGTTTTACCAAAGCGAGGCAAAGCGTCCAACAGGAAGAAGAAATACACCAAAAATAATCCAGTCTCAACTTGAAAGACTACCTATAGACAACTATTAAGCTTATCAACAGATCACAAGAGACGCAACTTGAATTAAAATTTACCTTTCTAGTACATTGGGTTTTGCAAGCTCGTGCTGAATCTTCTTGGTCCCAGCTAAATGATAGGAAATGGAAGGGCACTTGACTGCACGTGACTGTTCCATCAGAAGCCTGGCTCTCAACTCCTATAATAAAAGGAGTTGCAAAAAACAGATCAAGAAAGACTGTAAGGTAATTGTTAAGTGCAAGCATTAGTTGAATCACAATTAGAAGCAATAGTAAAATGTACTATCTCTCTATTTGTGATCACTTCCATAGTCACACAATTGAAAAGTAATTATGAACCAAATCCAGCTTCAACCTCCCAAATTTTAAATATCAAAAATCAAATATTATAATTGTGCGCTCATGCACACACAGTCAAATTAGAGATGTCTCAAAAGATTTTGCAGAAAGTAGATATGCATAACACCTTCACTAAAAGAACCACAGAGTGGCTCTTTAACAGTTCCTTTGAAAATGATGGGAACATATTTTTATAGTTACCTAAGCCTGAGTTGCACATTCCAATGCTTCTGCTTCAGAATGCAAAGCCTTGTAGTAATGCTTCTGTTAGTAAATGCATTTAACTCCTTGCCATTTTACTGTAAGACAACAAGACCTCTCTCCATCCTCAACTGAAGGACAAAAGTCTACAGTCCTCTGTCTTCCTTCTACTCCCAATCTTCATCGCCAGCCTTTCCACTCAACACACTCCACCATGAGCTCATTCATCTTCTCCCCAGGTCTTCCCAATTTGCCCTCACTCTCCTTATTTAACCTTTTTTCTGATTAAAAATATGCCTTACAAAATGGGTAGACAACATGTTATAAAGTTTGATCCTCCAAATATTGTAAGCTGATTTTCAACAGAAAAGTTCAGAGCTTATTCACGCATATTACAGTTTATACAATCAAATAATAAGTGAAAACGTGCATAAGCATAAAGTATGGACAACAGCACATCCATGGAAAATTTTTCGTTACTTCAAACTTATTTGAGGGAACCAACCTGATCCGCCATCCCCCGGGAAACCATGCTCACTAATTTCACTACAGATTTCCCCTTGGAACTATTTTTCTTTCCTTTTTTGCTTAAGGTATATAGGGACTCAACAAAATGAATCGAGCCAATATCCACAAAATTGTGTCTGCATAGATAATGACAGTCAGCAAGAGTGAAGTCACGTACGATCCAACAAAAGGTGTTTAAGATCGCTTGGTTGAGCATGGGAATTCTAAAGAACGACGCTGCATAAAGTAAGCTACAATGCCAAGCAGAACAAAAGTTGACTTACAGATTCCGAGTGATAGTAACTTGATGCATAGCCAGCTCTAAAATAAATGACTGCCACTGGTTCACCATCTCTGCGATCCTAAGATTTTAAGCTTCTCATATAGAAACTGCAAATACAACAGCTTAAAATTGAAATGTACTTTAGTAAAAAGTGACATACACAAAGAGGGTACCATCTTCTAGAAGCTCGCTATGTGCATCAATTTCCGCTAGCGTCTTTCTGGTAGTTGTAATTTGATGTGTGTTAAAAGCTAAGGAAATATTTCCAGGTACAAGCAAAAACTACGACGGATGTACCACCAATCCATATTTTGTTATATTTTAAACCAACATAATTTTAACTGTCTTAAGTATGGCCATTTCCTCTTACTATGATACGCACATCAAATACAAATCCATCACGTAATGTAGGATATTTTTCTCTCAGTGACACCGAAAGCCAATGATGATCGTACATGTTGCGCTCTTCAGCTTGAACCACAAACATAACTACAGCCCTGCGTTATGTATTTAAGTTAGTGTAACTTCAAATATATTTCATTGTAGCATAAGAAACTGAATGTCTCTCGAATCAAATCAACTTTGGATCACAATATTCATTCCAAGCTTTAGCCAGTGCTTCTGCAAATTGATTTACGGAATTGTTTGTGGGAATTTTGCTAGGATCTAATGCAATGCGTTCTCTGTATTGCTGAAGCAAGCTCCTGCAAATGACAGTTGAGATCCAGTTCCATATGAGCTTCAGAGGAGAAAGAGTTAACATTATGATTGGAAATTCTGAAGTAACTTTTTGAGCATTCACACATGAATAGAACGATTTCATCCTCTAAAAAGATGAAAACAGCAAATAACTTGATAAAATTACAATAAAAGTTCTGGATTAGAATATTAAGATAGCATTTCATAATTTCAAAAAATGAAAGCTTTACCATGAAAGTTAACATAAATTAATTTTACCTGTGAAGCTCACTGACAAGACAACTTAGTCCCGAAAATGATGATGAAATAGTGTTAAGCTCAATTTGCAGAAGTAATTTAGTTTGCTCATCCGGCATATAGTCTGAGCGATGCAACCCCAAGCGTATTTCCTACATTAATGTCATATCAAATGGTAAATCATCCCCTAAAACCAAGAAATAACAAGATACTCTGACAGTCCGACTACAACTAAGAAAAGTAGATTTAGGCACATAATTACAAAACATTCCCCTTCTTATCTCTTATGATGATCCAATATTAGAGAACCAACATCTGAAGCATCAAGGAGAATTTTTTTACAACAACAACATACCTAGTATAATGTCTAAGAGGAGAGTGTGTACGTAGGTCTTACCCCTACCTTTGTGGAGGTAGAGAGGTTGTTTCCAATTTTTTTACTAAAGAACAATTGGAGAACACCAGCTCAATGATACTGGACCCAAACAAAATTATGGTGATTGATATCTAGTATTCGGAATATCAAAATTGCGTACAACCCCACAGAACTAGGAAACTTGACTTCGTCAGTTTATGCTTTAGACTCAACTGAGAAAACTAAAGAAGTTGAAAATAAATATCAATATATAAAGAGCTTACAAATGCAATACACGCATTACGAAAATTGAATATATATGCATAGATCAAACTGTACCTCTTTCTTGTTGATTTTAAGCATCTTGGAGTGGATTTCTAGTAGTCCGGAGGTGAAAGGATCAACTTTTTTCGTCCTACAATATAAAGCAGATAAAGGTCAGACCTGATCTGCCTAAATCTCCTGATTCAAAAGATACTCGCATTCACAAAGAATAATTTATGTAATCCTTGAAGGAAGAAATCTCAAAAACATTAGATGCCTAGTTCAGATGGATTTCACCCAAAAAAAGGAGATAAAAACAAAATTAAGAATGGCTTTCCTATCTGAAACTGCAATATTCAGAAAATCATTAAGTAGAGGCTATTTTCATGGTATTTGATCAATACTTGTGAAGAAGTTCTACATGATTTTAAACTTATTTTAAAAAGCTCGTGGAGTAAATTTGGCCATCCAGTGAATTCCAATTTTCATGGGAACTTAGTTTTTGGTCCATGGACTTCCAAAAGCAACATTCTATCACTAAAACTACTGAAAGTTGTGATGTCATTATGTCAATAGAACCTTTATTTTCATAAATGTCATGTCAACGGCATATTACGTAGGTATCTAAGTGTTTATAATCATGTTTCCAACTTCAGATTACTACCAAGGCCTAACTGTATATGCCAATAGAAACAGGCAGAAACATTTTGTTGAAGAGACAGTAATATTATATTAAGACGAATTGTACAAATTAAAGGACTTTCTGTTACACCAAAACGGTTTAAGAAAGAAACTCAAAATAACAATTAAGCATAACTACAGGAGGACCAGAAAAGGCTACATCTTTGACATTTCAAGCGGTAGGAAATGAAGGAAGCACTCAAGTATCACTGATTTTGTCGGTCAGGGAAGATATTAGCTGAGATTAATGTTACGTGGACTGGCTATTGGCTAAAAGTATCAGAAACAGGTTATCTCCGTTGCGCACAAGAGCTCCCACAGAAAATGGCATTTAAGCTTCACATAACTCTAAAAGAAGTATCATTATCTCTTTCAATTCCCAAAGACCTGAATTGTATTATAAGTCTTTCTTGATATCATCTTTTGGATACAAGGTTACAAATAACTATGTCCAAGATTTTCGATGGCAAATCAAGAAACAACTCAAGATATTTTTTGTTTTACTTATGGTGTAGCCGTGTGGAATGGAACTTGCAAATGAAGCTGAATCTATCTTAGAGCTCCTATGAATTCAGATAGGATTATACTTGATGTACATAAGTCCAGCATATTGTCAGTATTGTTTATGAATTAAACCTTACCATTTCAAGATAAAACGCAAGATGTGGCATGACCTAAAATTTTGGACAAAGTTACTTATAGAGAGCAATAACAATAATAGTTGTGTCCAAGATATTTGGTTTTGGCACATCTTATGTCATCTTTTTATCCTCAATTCATCATAAAATCAAAATCAGAGCACTAAATGTATGTATGGTCACACTTCCTCACCAATTCAATCAAATGTAACAGCACAAGTAAAAAAAAATACACAGCAACTTAAAAGAGAACGGCAAAACGAAAATTAAATAATAGAACAAATTTAGCAAATAACTCCAAAAAAGCGAATTTGAAAGAACCTTATGGATTTCCTCTAGTGCAGAGGTCAGCAAAAACTCTATTGAGAGCATCAATATTTCCGGCACCGGTGGTTTAATGTCGTTTTTTCATGATTACAATCACTGGCAAGGAATAGTATGCTTTAGAGCCTTGATGCGATACTAAAGCGCCCACAAAGCGAGGCAAAGCGTCCAACATGTTTTACCAAAGCGAGGCAAAGCATCCAACAGGAAGAAGAAATACACCAAAAATAATACAGTCTCAACTTGAAAGACTACCTATAGACAGCTATTAAGCTTATCAACAGATCACAGGAGACGCAACTTGAATTAAAATTTACCTTTTTAGTACATTGGGTTTTGCAAGCTCGTGCTAAATCTTCTTGGTCCCAGCTAAATGATAGGAAATGGAAGGGCACTTGACTGCACGTGACTGCTCCATCAGAAGTCTAGCTCTCCACTCCTATAATAAAAGGAGTTGCATAAAACAGATCAAGAAAGACTGTAAGGTAATTGTTAAGTGCAAGCATTAGTTGAATCACAATGAGAAGCAATAGTAAAATGTACTATCTCTCTATTTGTGATCACTTCCATAGTCACATAATTGAAAAGTAATTATGAACCAAATCCAGCTTCAACCTCCCAAATTTTAAATATCAAAAATCAAATATTAAAATTGTGCGCTCATGCACACACAGAGTCAAATTAGAGATGTCTCAAAAGATTTTGCAGAAAGTAGATATGCATAACACCTTCACTAAAAGAACCACAGAGTGGCTCTTTAATAGTTCCTTTGAAAATGATGGGAACATATTTTTATAGTTATCTAAGCCTGAGTTGCGCATTCCAATGCTTCTGCTTCAGAATGCAAAGCCTTGTAGTAATGCTTCTGTTAGACTTGTTTAAAATGCATTTAACTCCTTGCCATTTAACTGTAAGACAACAAGACCTCTCTCCATCCTCAACTGAAGGACAGAAGTCTACAGTCCTCTGTCTTCCTTCTACTCTCAATCTTCATCACCAGCCTTTCCACTCAACACACTCCACCATGAGCTCATTCATCTTCTCCCCAGGTCTTCCCAATTTGCCCTCACTCTCCTTATTTAACATTTTTTTCTGATTCAAAATATGCCTTACAAAATGGGTAGACAACATGTTATAAAGTTTGATCCTCCAAATATTGTAAGCTGATTTTCAACAGAAAAGTTCAGAGCTTATTCACGCATATTACAGTTTATACAATCAAATAATAAGTGAAGACGTGCATAAGCATAAAGTATGGACAACAGCACATCCACGAAAAATTTTCCGTAACTTCAAACTTATTTGAGGGAGCCAACTGTCACGACCCGGATTTTCCCCTAATATCGGGATCGTGATGGCGCCTACTCGTAGTAGCTAGGCAAGCCACTATATTCATACTATCCTGTTTTTAATAATATTTCATAATTAATTTATCAACAAAACCATAACTTTAATTAAATAAGTGCGGAAGACTTTATCGAAATAGAAATAACCAGTTTCAAGGTAAAATCATACTGAAATCCTCTACCCAAGACGTGGAGTCACCAACTCATGAACTACTACGGAATACTACACATAAAAGTCTGAAAGAAATATAACATAATCTGTTTGTCTCGGAACAAAGAGACTACAACTAGTAACATAAGTAAAGGGAGAGACGCCGGGCCTGCGGACGTCTGCAAGCTACCTCGGTCTCAAATATGATCAATTCCCACGCAAACGATTTACTGTTGCTGCTCCTGATCGAAACCTGGACCTGTGCAAAAACGCACAGAAGTGTAATATCAGCACAACCGGCCCCATGTGCTGGTAAGTGCCTGGCCTATCCCGGCGAAGTAGTGACAAGCCTAGGACCAGACACCCACATAAACCTGTGCAGCTCCATATATATGTATACCATAAAATAACGAGAAATAACCAAGTAATAACACAATAAGAAATATCTCAAATGAACTCAACAATTAACAACAGTTAATAAGTCCGCAAGGGAAAATAGAGTATAATGGAAAAACAAGTAATATCAAGTCAAGGAATAGCAAGTAGTTGCACGGCATCACCCTTCGTGCTTTTACTCTAATCCTCACCAAATAAGCAAATAAAGTGTACGGCATCACCCTTCGTACTTTTACTCTTATCCTCACCAAATAAGTAAATAAAGTGTACGGCATCACCCTTCGTGCTTTTCAACAACATGGCACGACATTTAACCTTCGTGCATAAATAATAAAACAAGACACGGCATTAACCTTCGTGCATAAATAATAAAACAAGGCACATCATCACCCTTCGTGCATTATCACTCTTCCTCACCCAAATAACAATCACAGTTAAGGGAAAATAATGAAACAGTAAATCATAAACCGTCCCAACAAGGGCAATCAATAATCATCTTCACAACAAGTCCCGACAAGGGAGAACAATAACAATTCTACAACCCGGCAAGGGTTCAACAATTTATCTTCAAATATGTCTCACAACAAGTATTAACAACGACTCACGGTCATGCTAGACGCCAGTGTATGGATGCTTGTCACCACAGCCCATACACCGTACTCGATCATATAACACATAGCACATAATCCTATTCCCTCAAGCTTGGATAGAACAAACACTTACTTCGAATGTTTACGAACAATTCAATCCGTAGCAATGCCCTTTCCTTTCAAATTTGGCTCCAATCCAATCGTATCTATTCACAATTGATTTAATATCATCAATACTACTCAACAAACTAATTCATATGGCCAATTATAATTTTTACAATATTCTGCCCGAAATAGTAAAAATCTACCCCGGGCCTACATGATCGAAACTCGGGGTTCGAATTGAAATAAATTCACCCAGTCAACCACGAGCTCAATTATATAAATTGTTCTTAAGTTCGACCCCAAAACGAGGTCTAGATCGCAAATTATTTGAAAACCCTATCTATACCCATTTCTCAAATTTTCTACCAATTTACACGTGTTTAGGCCTAAGAATTTGATTGATGATGATGAAAAATGAAGAAGACAAGTTAAACAATACTTACCCAATGAACTTTGATGAAGAAATGCTCCAAAGATCGCCTAAGGGCTGTGGAGAAGAGAGGATTTTGTGAAAATGGGATAAAATCCCGTAAGTGTTCTGTTTTGGGTATTAATTCACTGGGCGAAAATTTGCCCTTCGCGTGAAGAGTGTCGCGTTCGCGAAGGGTTGGTCAGAAATGGTCATCGCGTTCGCGTGGTCATAGTCGCGAACGCGTAGAAGAAAACCTGGGGCTTACAATTTGGCCTACGCGAACGCATGGTGCTTTACGCGAACGCGTAGAAGAAGCAGGCCAGGCTCCGCAAACGCGGGAGCCATCACGCGAACGCGTAGAGAAAAAGGGCTGGGGTCCAAGTTGTTGTATGCGAACGCGATCCTATTGACGCGAACACGATGAAGGGAGAGGAGAAGCCTTCGCGAACGCGACCAGATGGACGCGAACGCGAATAAGGAATACCTGCTACAGATTTTCTGAAATTTTTCCAAGTCCAAAACCACCCCGATACCTATCCGAAACTCACCCGAGCCCTCGGGGCTCCAAACCAAATATGCTCACTAACTCAATAACATCATACGAACTTGCTCGAGTGATCAAATCGCCAAAATAACATTAAAATCAATGAATTGAGCCTTAAAACTCAAGAATTCTTTCAAATTTCATAATTTTCAAAATTTCCAATTTAAGGTCGAAACACGTCAAACGACGTCCGTTTTCAACCAAACTTTACAGGAAGCGCTTAACCAATATATATGACTTGTACCGGGCGTCGGAACCAAAATACGAGCCCGATACCATTGCTTTTTAATTAAATTTCAGTTTCATTTCCCTTAAACATTTTCAGAAAACAATTTTACGGAAAAATTCTTTTACCGGGGTTCTAGACCTTGGATTTCAATTCCGGGCATACGCCCAAGTTCCATATTTTTCTACGGATTTTCTGAGACCGTCAAATCACGGGTCCGGGTCCGTTTACCAAAAATGTTGACCAAAGTCAACAACAACAACAACAACAACAACAACCCAGTATAATCCCACTTAGTGGGGTCTGGGGAGGGTAGTGTGTACGCAGACCTTACCCCTACCCTAAGGTAGAGAGGCTGTTTCCAAATAGACCCCGGCATCCTTCCCTCCAAGAACTACCCACCTTGCTCTTGGGGAGACTCGAACTCACAACCTCTCGGTTGGAAGTGGGGGTTGCTTACCATCAGAGCAACCCCCAAAAATATTGACCAAAGTCAACCATATCAATATTAATATCAAAATTCTTCAAATTTTTCACATATTTCACATATTTCAACATAAAAATTTTGCAGCTTCGTGCCCGAACTGTGCACGCAAATAGAGGCAACTATAAATGAGGTTTTCAAGACCTCCGAAGCTCGAAATGATTAATAAAACAAGTGATGACCCTTTGGGTCGTCACATTCTCCACCTCTAAAACAACCGTTCGTCCTCGAACGAACAAAAGAAAGAAGTACCTAAGTCAAGGAATAGATGAGGATATCGGCTCCGCATATGAGACTCGGACTCCCAGGTCGATGCCTCAGAAGGCTGACCTCTCCACTGAACACGCACAGAAGGATAACTCTTCGATCTCAACTGTCGAACCTGCCGTTCTAGAATGGCCACGGGCTCCTCCTCGTAAGATAGATCATTGTCCAATTGGACAGTGCTGAAGTCTAATACATGCGTGGGATCGCCGTGGTATCTCCGAAGCATAGATACATGAAATACTGGATGCACGGCTGATAAGCTAGGCGGCATAGCTAGTCTGTAAGCCACCCCTCCCACTCCGTCTAGAATTTCAAATGGACCGATATACCTAGGGCTGAGCTTGCCCTTCTTCCCGAATCTCATCACGCCCTTCATCGGCGACACTCGGAGCAATACACGCTCACCAACCATGAAATCTACATCTCGAACCTTACGATCCGCATAAGTCTTCTGTCTGGACTGAGCTGAACGCAATCTCTCCTGGATAGTCTTGACCTTATCCAAGGCCTCCTGAACTAAGTCTGTACCCAACAACTGAGCCTCTCCCGGTTCAAACCATCCAACCGGAGATCGACATCGCCTACCATACAACGCCTCATACGGGGCCATCTGGATTCTGGACTGGTAGTTGTTGTTGTAGGCGAACTCTGCTAATGGAAGAAACCGGTCCCACGATCCTCCGAAATCAATAACACAGGCTCGAAGCATATCCTCTAGAATCTGAATAGTCCTCTCGGACTGGCCATCCGTCTGAGGATGAAAAGCTGTACTCAGCTGAACCTGGGTGCCTAACTCCTGCCTGCTGAACCGCTCTCCAGAACCGCGAGGTAAACTGCGTACCCCGATCAGAGATAATAGATACTGGCACCCCATGAAGACGAACAATCTCCCTAATGTAAATCTCCGCTAACCTCTCCGACGAGTAGGAGACGGATATTGGAATAAAGTGTGCTGACTTGGTCAGCCTTTCAACAATGACCCAAATTGCATCATATTTCCTCCGAGTCAAAGGAACTCCAGTAACGAAGTCCATAGTGATCCGCTCCCATTTCCACTCGGGAATCTCAATCCTCCGGAATACACCACCGGGCCTCTGGTGCTTATATTTCACCTGCTGACAATTTAGACACCGAGCGACATATGCAACGATATCTTTCTTTATTCTGCGCCACCAATAGTGCTGTCGTAAGTCCTGATACATCTTCGCGGCGCCCGGGTGAATGGAATACCGCGAACTATGGGCCTCCGCTAAGATCAACTCTCGAATCCCTTCGACATTGGGCACACAAACTCGACCCCGCAATCTCAATACCCCATCATCATCTAGATTTACCTTTGTGGCACCTCCCCGCTGTACTGTATCTCTCAAATCACGCAAATGAGGATCATCAAATTGCCTCTCACGGATATGCTCTAATAGAGAAGAACGAGCGACCGTGCAGGCTAACACCCTGCTAGGCTCACAAATGTCCAACCTCACAAATCGATTGGCCAAGGCTTGAATATCCAAAGCAAGTGATCTTTGACTGACCGGAATATAAGCAAGACTACCCATGCCGGCGGACTTCCTACTCAATGCATCGGCCACCACATTGGCTCTCCCCAGGTGGTACAAAATAGTAACATCATACTCTTTCAGCAACTCTAACCATCTCCGCTGTCGTAGATTCAACTCCTTTTGCTTGAACAAGTACTGTAGGCTTTTGTGATTAGTGTATACCTCACACGTCACACCATATAGATAATGCCTCCAGATCTTCAAGGCATGCACCACTGCTGCTAACTCAAGATCATGTACTGGATAATTCTTCTCATGTATTTTTAACTGCCTCGAAGCATAAGTGATAACCTTACCATCCTGCATCAATACCGCTCCAAGCCCATGTACGAGATGTGTCACAATAAACTGTATAGGGCCCTGCACCCGTAGGTAGTATCAACACTGGCGCGGTGGTCAAGGCTGTCTTGAGCTTCTGAAAGCTCGCCTCACACTCCTCTGACCACTGGAACTGGACACCCTTCTGGGTCAATCTGGTCATCGGGGCTGCAATAGAAGAAAACCCCTCTACAAATCGACGGTAGTAACCTGCTAATCCCAAGAAACTCCGGATCTCAGTCACTGAAGCTGGTCGAGGCCAATTCTGGACTGCCTCAATCTTCTTTGGGTCCACCTGAATACCTTCCACTGATACAATGTGACCCAGAAATGCCACCGAACTCAACCAGAACTCACATTTCGAAAATTTGGCATATAGCTGATTGTCCTTTAGAGTCTGAAGAACCACTCTGAGGTGCTGCGCGTGCTCTTCCTGGCCGCGGGAGTATACCGGGATGTCATCTATAAAGACTATCACGAACAAATCTAAGTAAGGCCTGAATACCCGATTCATCAACTCCATGAATGCTGCTGGGGCATTGGTCAATCCGAAGGACACGACCAAGAACTCATAATGCCCATATCTAGTGCGAAAGGCCGTCTTAGGAATGTCAGCCGCCCTGATCTTCAGCTGATGGTAGCCTGACCTCAAGTCTATCTTTGAGAATACCCTCGCTCCTTGGAGCTAGTCAAACAAATCATCAATCCTTGGCAATGGATACTTATTCTTTATTGTCACTTTGTTCAATTGCCGGTAATCAATACACATCCGCATCGAGCCATCTTTCTTCTTTACAAATAATACAGGGTGCTCCCCAGGGGGAAACACTAGGCCTGATAAAGCCCTTCTCAAGAAGGTCTTGCAACTGATCTTTCAATTCTTTTAATTCAGGCGGGGCCATACGATAGGGTGGAATAGAGATGGGCTGAGTGCCCGGTGCCAGATCAATACAAAAATCAATATCCCTGTCGGGTGGCATGCCCGGCAGATCTGAAGGAAAAACCTCAGGAAACTCCCGTACAATAGGGACTAACTCAACGGAAGGAACCTCTGTGCTGGAATCACGAACATGAGCCAGGTAAGCTAGATACCCCTTCTCGACCATACGCCGAGCCTTAACATAGGAAATAACGATGCGGACGGAGTGGCTTGAGGTACCTTTCCACTCTAGTCGGGGTGATTCTGGCAAGGCCAAGGTCACGGTCTTAGCATGACAATCTAGAATAGCATGGTATGGGGACAACCAGTCCATCCCCAATATGACATCAAAATCCACCATATCCAAAAGCAACAGATCAACACGGGTCTCAAGACCCCCAAAGATAACTACGCACGAACGATGCACCCGGTCGACTACAATGGAGTCACCCACCGGTGTAGACACATAAACTGGAATATCCAGAGCATAGTTGGGCACGGCCAAATACGGCGCAAAGTAGGAAGACACATATGAATATGTAGACCTCCACCTCTATAATCTCTACCCCCGCCACACACAAGAATGGTACCTGTAATCACGGTATCTGATGCCTCTGCCTCTGGCCTGGCTGGTAAAGCATAGAATCGGGGATCTGCACCTCCCCTCTGAGCCACATCTCTAGGACGGCAATCAGCTGGCTGACCTCTATCTCTGGCTGGACGGGCTCCACCTCTACGGTCTCCACCTCCACCTCTATAATCTCTACCCCCGCCTATGGCTGGCTGGGCAGGCTGAGGGTCAGCTGGGGCCCAAATCATAGGACGAGGGCCCCACATCTGAGAGTTGCCCGTTGCTCGAGGGCAGTACCTGACAAAATGACCTGGGTCACCACAACCGTAGCAACTCTTAGACTGATAGGGCTGCTGGCCCTGACGACCTGAATGGCCTCCACGAACACTCTGAAGAGGCTGAGCATTAATAGGAGGCTGATCTGAATACTGCCCACGAAACCCACGATCACCTGGTCCACCCCGTGAAGCCTGAAGGGCGGAATGGAAAGGCCTGGAAGACTGGCCTCTGTCAAAAGATTCTCTGCCACCTGAAGAAGAACCACTAAACCTGCCTGAATGACGAGGCCTCTTGTCTGAAGAATAACCACCTCCCCGAGCAAGAGCCATCTCAACCCTGCGTGCTGCATTAGCTGCCTCCTGAACTGATATGTCACTCCCCACGCCCATAGCCATCTGGAGTCTAATCGGCCGATTAAGCCCATCTATAAACCTGCGGACCCTCTCCCGCTCCGTGGGAAGTATCACCACTGCATGACGAGCCAAATCGACAAATCTCGTCTCATACTGTGTAATTGTCATAGTGCCCTGATGGAGGCGCTCAAACTGCCTCCGAAGTACATCCCGCTGAGTAGCAGGGAGAAACTTCTCCGTAAATAGTTCCGCAAACTGATCCCATGATAAAGCTGGGGGACCCTGCTGGTCGAGTCAAGCAATAATCCCTCTACCAAGTCTTGGTGGATCCTGAAAGCCCGCCATTGGACTCCACGATCCCCAGTCTTGAGAATCTCATGGCAACTGAATAAGAAATCCTGAGGATCCTCTGATGTGGCACCGCTGAAAGTAGTGGTAAACAGCTTGGAGAACCGATCAAGTCTCCATAAAGAATCAGAAGTCATGGCCGCTCCATCTCCGGCATGAGCCGTGGTACCTGACTGTGTGGCCACAGCTGGCTGAACCACTGGTGCCTGAGGCTGAGGAGCTACTGGCTCCGGAGTACGAGCAATAGGAGTCTGGGCCCCTCCTCCAGCCTGAGAAACGGCTGGTGCAACCGATAATAAGCCTGCTCTGGCAACATTGTCCATAAATCCCGCTATCCTGACCAAAGCCTCTCGAAGATCCGGGGTAAATAGAGCCTCTCCTGGGACCGAAGCTGGGCCCACTGGAGCTGCTGGGACTGGAACCTCCTCGTCAATCTCAATATGAGGCTCCACCTCTGGAATAGCTGCCGGGGGCTGAGCTCTGCCCCTACCACGACCTCCGATACGGCCTCGGCCCCTGCCCCTCACGGGAGCTGCCCGGGGCTCGGGCTGCTGGTCAGCGGACGAAGAAGCGCATGTCCTCACCATTTGCGAAAGGACAAAGTAGAAGTTCAATCAGTATTTGAGGAACAAATCGCACGACAAGAAGGAACAAATGAGAGACTCTTTCCTAACTCAATAGACTCTGGAGGACAAGTACAGACGTCTCCGTACCTACCTCTCAAACTCTACTAAGCTTGTTCGTTAGTGGTGAGACCTATGTAACCTAGAGCTCTGATACCAACTTGTCACGACCCGGATTTTCCCCCAATATCGGGATCGTGATGGCGCCTACTCGTAGTAGCTAGGCAAGCCACTGTATTCATACTATCCTGTTTTTAATAATATTTTATAATTAATTTATCAACAAAACCATAACTTTAATTAAATAAGTGCGGAAGACTTTATCGAAATAGAAATAAACAGTTTCAAGGTAAAATCATACTGAAATCCTCTACCCAAGACGTGGAGTCACCAACTCACGAACTACTACTGAATACTACACATAAAAGTCTGAAAGAAATACAGCATAATCTGTTTGTCTCGAAACAAAGAGACTACACCTAGTAACATAAGTAAAGGGAGAGATGCCGGGCCTGCGGACATCTGCAAGCTACCTCGGTCTCAAATTTGATCAATTCCCACGCAAACGATTTACTGCTACTACTCCTGATCGAAACCTGGACCTGTGCAAAAACGCACAGAAGTGTAATATCAGCACAACCGACCCCATGTGCTAGTAAGTGCCTGGCCTATCCCGGCGAAGTAGTGACAAGCCTAGGACGAGACACCCACATAAACCTGTGCAGCTCCATATATATGTATACCACAAAATAACGAGAAATAACCAAGTAATAACACAATAAGGAATATCTCAAATGAACTCAACAATTAACAACAGTTAATAAGCCCACAAGGGAAAACAGAGTATAATGGAAAAACAAGTAATATCAAGTCAAGGAATAGCAAGAAGTTGCACGGCATCACCCTTCGTGCTTTTACTCTCATCCTCACCAAATAAGCAAACAAAGTGTACGGCATCACCCTTCGTACTTTTACTCTCATCCTCACCAAATAAGCAAATAAAGTGTATGACATCACCCTTCGTGCTTTTCAACAACATGGCACGGCATTTAACCTTCGTGCATAAATAATAAAACAAGGCACGACATTAACCTTCGTGCATAAATAATAAAACAAGGCACGGCATCACCCTTCGTGCATTATCACTCTTCCTCACCCAAATAACAATCACAGTTAAGGGCAAAGAAAGAATGAAACAGTAAATCATAAACCGTCCCAACAAGGGCAATCAATAATCATCTTCACAACAAGTCCCGACAAGGGAGAACAATAACAATTCTACAACCCGGCAAGGGTTCAACAATTTATCTTCAAATATGTCTCACAACAAGTATTAACAACGACTCACGGTCATTCTAGACGCTGGTGTATGGATGCTCGTCACCACAACCCATACACCGCACTCGATCATATAACACATAGCACATAATCCTATTCCCTCAAGCTAGGATAGAACAAACACTTACTTCGAATGTTTACGAACAATTCAATCCGTAGCAATGCCCTTTCCTTTCAAATTTGGCTCCAATCCAATCGTATCTATTCACAATTGATTTAATATCATCAATACTACTCAACAAACTAATTCATATGGCCAATTATAATTTTTACAATATTCTGCCCAAAATAGTAAAAATCTACCCCGGGCCCACATGATCGAAACTCGGGGTTCGAATCGAAATAAATTCACCCAGTCAACCACGAGCTCAATTATACAATTTTTTCTTAAGTTCGACCCCAAAACGAGGTCTAGATCGCAAATTCTTTGAAAACCCTATCTACACCCATTTCTCAAATTTTCTACCAATTTACACGTGTTTAGGCCTAAGAATTTGATTGATGATGATGAAAAATGAAGAAGGCGAGTTAAACAATACTTACCCAATGAACTTTGATGAAGAAATGCTCCAAAGATCGCCTAAGGGCTGTGGAGAAGAGAGGATTTTGTGAAAATGGGATAAAATCCCGTAAGTGTTCTGTTTTGGGTATTAATTCACTGGGCAAAAATTTGCCCTTCGCGTTCGCGTGAAGAGTGTCGCGTTCGCGAAGAATTGGTCAGAAATGGGCATCGCGTTCGCGTGGTCACAGTCGCGAGCACGTAGAAGAAAACCTGGGGCTTACAATTTGGCCTACGCGAACGCGTGGTGCTTTACGCGAACGCGTAGAAGAAGTAGGCCGGGCTCCGCGAACGCGGGAGCCATCACGCGAACGCGTAGAGAAAAAGGGCTGGGGTCCAAGTTGTTGTACGCGAACGCGATCCTATTGACGCGAACGCGATGAATGGAGAGGAGAAGCCTTCGCGAACGCGACCAGATGGACGCGAACGCGAAGAAGGAATACCTGCTACAGATTTTCTGAAATTTTTCCAAGTCCAAAACCACCCCGATACCTATCTGAAACTCACCCCCAAGCCCTCGGGGCTCCAAACCAAATATGCTCACTAACTCAATAACATCATACGAACTTGCTCGAGCGATCAAATCGCCAAAATAACATTAAAATCAATGAATTGATCCTTAAAACTCAAGAATTCTTTCAAATTTCATAATTTCCAAAATTTCCAATTTAAGGCCGAAACACGTCAAACGACGTCCGTTTTCAACCAAACTTTACAGAAGCGCTTAACCAATATATATGACTTGTACCGGGCGTCGAAACAAAAATACGAGCCCGATACCATTGCTTTTTAATCAAATTTCAGTTTCATTTCCCTTAAACATTTTTAGAAAACAATTTAACAGAAAAATTCTTTTACCGGGGTTCTAGACCTTGGATTTCAATTCCGGGCATACGCCCAAGTTCCATATTTTTCTACGGATTTTCTGAGACCGTCAAATCACCGGTCCGGGTCCGTTTACCAAAAATGTTGACCAAAGTCAACCATATCAATATTAATATCAAAATTCTTCAAATTTTTCACATATTTCAACATAAAAATTTTCCGGCTTCGTGCCCGAACTGTGCACGCAAATTGAGGCAACTATAAATGAGGCTTTCAAGACCTCACAAGCTCGAAATGATTGGTTGAGCAAGGGAATTCTAAAGAACGACGTTGCATAAAGTAAGCTACAATGCCAAGCAGAACAAAAGTTGACTTACAGATTCCAAGTGATAGTCACTTGATGCATAGCCAGCTCTAAAATAAATGACTGCCACTGGTTCACCATCTCTGCGATCCTAAGATTTTAAGCTTCTCATATAGAAACTGCAAATACAACAGCTTAAAATTGAAATGTACTTTAGTAAAAAGTGACATACACAAAGAGGGTACCTGTAACGACCCGGCCCGTTGTTACGGGAATTACCACCCCGTTATGTTGCATTAACATATCTTATGCTTCTATATCAGTGTTAGAACCTATCGGGTGAGTTAGGAGTGAATTGAATTGAAAATGAAGCAAATAGCATGTTTGGAGTAAGTTTAAATATGGAAAGTCAACCTAGAGTTGACTATCGAGTTAGAGTGCTCGGAATCGGATTCGATGATTCGACTAGTTTCGGGGGATCATTTATGACTTAGGGGAGCGATCGGAATTGAATTTGGAGATCCGGTGTAGTTTTAGGCTTGAATTGGCAAAGGTTGAATTTTGGCGAAATCCGAACGGTAGGTGAGATTTTGATCCGGGAGTCGGAATGGAATTCCAACAGATGTAGTAGCTCCGTTAGGTGATTTTGGATGTGCCTGCAAAATTTCAGGTCATTCGGACGTCGTTTGGTCGGGTTTTGATGGAATGTGTAATTCGGAAGTTTTGAAGAAACTTAGGCTTGAATCCGTGTGGAATTGGTGATTTTGACGTTTAGGATGTTGTTTTTATGATTGGAACAAGTTCGTATTGTGTTTTGGGGTATGTTGGTGGTTTTCGTTGGGGTCCCGGGGGCCTCGGGGTGAATCCGGACCATCATTCGGCATTTGGAAGCAAGAAATGGTCTGCTGTAAATTGCAGATCACTGGGCATAAAATAAGCCTTCGCGTTCGCGAAGGCAAGTGCCGCATTCGCGTAGGTCGGGGTCAGTGGTCATCGCGTTCGTGAGGGGTGGTAACGCATTCGCGTACGAGGGAGTTGGAACGCATCGCGTTCGCGTGGAATTAGGCCGCGATCGCGAAGAAGGAATGGGCGAACCCACGCGTTCGCGTGAGAGCCGACGCGTTCGCGTAGAGGAAAAATCTGGGCTGAGGGAGAATGGTCTTCGCGGACGCGTGATGGTGTATCGCGTTCGCGATGAATGACTGGATTAAGGCATCGTGTTCGTGTGAGAGGCGTCGCGAACGCGATGAAGGAATTGGCCAGGCAGTAAGTTTAATTACAGAACCAGTCGCGGGTTTCATAACCCAAAACCCCATTTTTGAGCCCTAGAGAGAAGAAATCAGGGGAAAACACTGAGATTTCATCGGGTATTAATCAGAGGTAAGTTTCTTGACTCAAAAACATCATTTTATGGTAGAATTAACATCAATCTTCATGAATTTGGGTAGAAATTGTGAAGGATTGTGGCCTAGTTATTGAATACAAAAATTTGGATTTTGAAAGGCCAATCGAACTCCGATTTTGGTAAATTTTATATGTATGGACTCGTGGCGAGACGAGGATTCTGGAAATATGAGTTTCGAAATTTTTCGAGATGTGGGCCCGGGGCCCGAGTTTTGCAAATTTTGTGATTTTTGATATTTTTCGAGTTTTTTCGATTGGGTTATGTTCCATTAGCCTATTTTGATATATTTGTACTGATTTTTGGCTAGTTTGGATGTGCGTGGATGCCGGTTCGAGGAGCTAAGGCGTCGCGGGCATGAGTTTTCATCGGTTCGAGGTGGGTAATACTTGTAAATGATGTCCTGAGGGTTAGTAAACCCCGGACTTGCACATCTTAGTGCTGTATTGAGGTAACTTGCACGCCGGATAACGGGCGTGGGGTAGAGCACCATTGAGGATTGTGACTTGGTCCGTCCCGCGTAATAAATAATAACGCCTAATTATTAAAATGAATTGGACTAATTATCATGCTTGGGCTTCGTGCTGATTATTTGAATCCTTCAGGGATTGGTATCATTGTTTTGATAACACTGTGCATATTTTATTCTAAATTTAAGGTTTAAAAATGGTATTTTTGCTATTCAACATTTTTATAAGGTTATGAAAAACTTGAACAAGGTCTTAATAACATTTTTAGGTGTGAGCTAATATGATATTGTTGCCCGTAGGACTTTCTTGATTATTTGTTAGACCGATTGGGGCCGAGGGCCATATGTTAGGGCATGACAATTTATGTGAGCATATGCATACACATGCATGGATCGGACTGCACGCCGCAGTGGTATACGGATCGGGCTGCGCGCCGCAGCAGGTGTGATATTAATATTGTACTTGGGCTGTAGGAGCCCCTCCGGAGTCTGAACCCCCACAGTGAGCACGGGTACCCAAATTGGATCGGGCTACACGCTGTAGCGGTCATATGCATTGCATGACATACATACATTGGTTTACGTGTACTACGTGGCATAACATTTAGCACTCATACATTACTGGCACACATGCATTAGTTGTCTTATTGACCAGATCTACTGGTTCAAATTGATAAGGAGTGCTGAGCCCGAGGGGTTGATTTGAGTGCGGACTTGCACTGCTTGAGATTGTATCCAGGTATTGGCATATTATCATAAAAGAAAGTAGCTAAAGATTGAGATTTCTAAATAATCTACTCATATATGCTGGAAAGGAATAAAGATAGTTCTGTATTGTGTAGCATGAGATAGTGCCTTACGTGGTTTTCTTCCCTTCAGCATTATTTACTTTTATTACTGCTGAGTTGGAAGTACTCACACCCGACTCCCTGCACCATGTGTGCAGATCCAGGTACATCACAGCAGAGCTGATTCTATTGCGGCTCGGGAGTGCTTTTGGACAGTCGAGGTAGTTGCCAGCGTTCGCAGGACCTGATTCTCCAGTTTGTCTATATTTTGTTCTGACCATCCCACACTTGTGTATAGTTATATTTGCTATTTACACTTTGTATACTCTGTAGAGGCTCATGACTCTTGACCCTTCGGTCTATGGGAGTTGGTATGCGTTGGGACTTGGTTTCCCTGTTTTGTTATATACATCACTGTTATTTTACAATTATTATACTTAAATGGGATAAGGCGAGCTCATAGCTCTATGATTGTTGTTGATTGGTCGGGCTGGCCTAGCAGTGTGCTGGGCGCCATCACGACCGGATTTGGGGTCGTGACAAGTTGGTATCAGAGCCTAGGTTTACTAGGCCTCATGAGTCTTGAGCCGGTTAGTAGAGTCTTGTGGATCGGTACGGGGACGCCTGTACTTATCCTCGGGAGGCTGCGAACCTTTAAGAAACACTTCACATTTCTTGGAATTCTTATCGTGCGCACTTGATTCAGCTTGAGATATAATTTTTGAAATTCCTTCCGCACGTCTGTGTACGCATCGAGCGCTCAGTAATATAATTGACTTATGGCTTGTGATTCCCCGGTCGAGGGGCGAGATATAATCTCCGTGAGTTCATGTTGGGCCAGTCGGGAGGACTTGAGGCCAGATCTTTGTCTATGGCTTGAGCACCAAGGTACTAATTTCGCGAGTCGGTATTATGAAGTTCATACGATCGGTATTGATCTCTATTGTGCAAATGGCAGTTTGATAATGGGAGAGCTGTAAGGTATTCAGTTATTGTTGTGATTTGATATGTAGCCCTAGTTATGGGCGTAATAAATATGTTCATTGCCTCTTAGAGAAAATGTAAAGTGCACTATGTGTAGCGGAACGAGTTTAAACTCAGGAAGACTAAAGTGACTTTGCTATGTGTATCCTAGTGGAAGGTATCGTGATGAAATGCTAAATTGAGAAGAAGTAGGAGGGTTGATCCTCATGTGTAATTGAAAGGTATTTGATATGTGTTATGATTCGAGCAGATACAGCGCAAGTTCAAGTATAAATTGTGATAATATGATTCGTGTAGTATTGAGATTTAATGTTGTTGAAATACATTGTGATATCTTGTTGAGTTGTGGAAGTATTGTTAGAATGGTTTGGTGATTCTCGGCAGGTGGATAGGCCAATTTACAAAGGAAGCTCTGCCGAAATTTTTGGAAAATTTGGGACTTAGAAAAGATTTTTGTCACCCAAAGAGTGGGCGTAACTGTTGTGTGTGAATGAATGCTAGAATTGCAAAAGAATTAATAATTCTGATGATTCGAACCTCCGCCGAAGCTTGTAAATGACTTGAGTTTAATCTAACTAGAACTTTGTTGCATCATTTGAGTAAGAAGGCTATGAGTGGCTAAAAGTGCTTTGATGTATGACTCCGAGCTAAGTTGGGGAGGTTGTTATTGATTAACTGATTGCACTTGTCATGTGTTGTGTTGGCTCTGTCTCTAGGTATGTTGGGAAATTTTGATAAAGGTCATGGTGCTTCGTAGATGTGAAGAAATACTAGGATGTTGTGAACTTATGTTGGTAAAGAATGTTCGGTGTATAGAAAAGAAAGATTGCTAATTGGATCTGTATGTAATCATGTTCTGCGATGTCAGAACTCTAACAAGACACGAGTGGTTCTGTTCAATAAGACAGTTGAATTATAACTGAATAAGGGTGAATGACGCCCAAGAATGGTTTGCAATGTTCAAGATTTTGCTTTTAACAGTCAGGTGCCTTAAGATTGTGTATGTGGCTATAGATGGCGGTTTCATTAGAAAAGATCAAGGCTTGTGTTATATCATGTGAATGATGGGATTCTATGTATCCGCATTTGGAAGTAATGATAACAATTTAAAATCGCGGGGAGTTCATCAAAATAAAGTGTGGTAGAACGTGGTACTTCTGGGAACACTGAGAGAGTATTCAGTGGCCTATGGGTCTTAGACCATGTGGTCTTGTGTACGAGTCTTGTGTGGTAAAAAGGGTTGAGGCATTGTCGTACTATAGTAAAGACTAATATGAAATTAGAGATGAATCAGAAAGGAAACTTGGTAAATGGAACAACTTGTTAATGAACCAGAATGGTATATAAAAAAAAGGGAATACGATTGATTCCTGGTAGGTGGTTGAAGTAATGAGTCTTGCAGACATTGCAGCAAAGCTCTTGAGTGCTGGCAGTGGTGTAACTTGATATGGGGATAAGGACTCAGTCCTGGCAGTTAAACTTATGCAGCGAATGGGAAGAAATAGTTTGTGATGTGTTTTATCATGGTTTAAAGATGAGTTTTCTTCTATATAGGATCACGAAAGTCCTTGACTAGTTGAGTGCGCCGATGTTGAGGCGGAGGAAAGGGATATGAATTTCCATGTTGTCTTAGTGTGATATGGTATATGCGATGTGTGATGGAAAGTTGATAATGACATATTCATGGTTTTGAAATCAGTTCATAATATATGGGGAGTCATTAAAATTATTTAGCAGCGCGGGCAGCTGCAGGTGATTTAAAGAATCGATCTTTCTAGCGATTAAGGAAATGGTACTGCTATTCTAGTAATTTGGCAGGGTATATGGTCCAAAAGGAAAAGGTAATGTAAACTGATAATATCCAGTGGTAGGGTGGTATTCTCGTGTTGGATCGACTATAATAATTGAGTCGTTGATGGCATAGTGAAATTTCTGAATGGCTTTCGTGGTATGAATGGACGCTTGATGTGCGTTATGTATTTGTATGGTGAAGTATGGAATAAAGCATGGTGATTCATGTGTTATATGGGTGTTGGAGACTAGAAGTTCTTGTAACCCGCCTACGCAGCGGTGGTATGTCGTGTGTACCGGCACCATTTAGCGGTTATTGGAAATCGGAAGCCCTAGTGGCTCTTTCTTAGCTTGCTATGATGAATTTGGGTTAAGATACCTTATTTCAGACTGGTTGACATAAGTCAGGTCGTCTAGACTAATGTGATATGGACTATGTCAGAAAATGGCACAAATTGCGTAGCAGAGAGCATCAGAGTATGCTCCAACAGAGTAGTTGTACCCAGGACCAGCGGACGGCTGGTAGGCAATGCCTTGTTAGTTGGATCGTAGGGGCAGATGTTAGTGTAAAGGTATCTACCATTGATTCAGTTCCAGTATTGAGAAACGTTGTCAGATGCGTTTCATGTGGCCGAGCTTGAGGCTCTATATATATGTTTGCTGTAATGAGAAAATTTGACTCGTTATGCATTTCTTTTTTTGCGAGATTTATGCGTGGATCGGGTGGCACGCCGCCACAGGTATGGTATCCGGATCAGGTGGCACGCCACCAAGGGTATGGCATTGGAGCGGGTTGCACGCCGCAACAGAATATCGTGAAAATATAGTTAGTTATATGCTACCTGGTATACAATATTTCCTCGATTTTGAGGAAAGGATCGTTTTAAGTATCGCTTGGCGAATGGCACATCGGTTGTGTCCTTTCACGATTTAATAGCATACGTTAATTGTTTCACCGTGGGTGAGGTTGATTGCTTGGGTTCAAGACCTTGATCTGTGCGTGGCTAACCGTTTAGAGCTTAGTAGCTTGAGGTGCTTCATGAGTAATAATGTTGGGATAGAATCACGAATCGTGGCAAGGCCACGTGATGTTATGACCTCTCGAGAAGGATTCGGGTACTCTATTTCTATAATGCGAGACGCGATCTCAGTTCTATGTTATGATGGCACAGAGGAATTGAATTGCAGCTCTTTTGCTGGAGACAGTTATCATGATTTGAGTTGTCACGATTCGAGTGTGTTCAGACATTTCTATTGGAGCCTATGTTGTGCTCGTCGTGGCTTAGGCCGGTGTTGAGGTGTCATATCACCAGTGCGGTGTGTTATAATCGAAATGACCGTTGGAGTAATTAATGAATACAAGCATATTGGATCTTAGCTTGTTAGAAAGGTAAAAAAAATCGAGGTTTGGCTCCGAAACCTATTGTGGTACCAGTTTTAAAAGGGAAATAGGCTCACGAATGGTTAACCTGAGAGATGGGTTCGGTATATCGCGTGCTTCAGCTACCGTGAGGAGGATATGGAGGTGTTGGAATAAGACTCTATCTAATGAAAGAGGTTTTCAGCTACTATTTGGTTATTGTGGCCAGTTGTTGTGATTAGAGACTATCGTCTCGAGTGATTGGGTTGTCGATACATCATATAATCTCACTCGGGGTAGTGAATATGGGTTATTGCAGCGGATTTGAGTGTATCTTGAGTATAGGCATGAGATTTGCATTTGGCATATGATTTCAGAAAGTGCAATGTGATTTATGGTTCAGATGGTCTGTGAAATTCTGACTATATGGTGTTTTCGGACTTATGTGAGATAGGGTGACGTATGATCGCCCGGATATATGCTTGGTAAGGTCATTCGGCTATTGGGTTGCTTCTAGTACAACTATGAGTCCGCTCGAGGATGAGCATTTGTTTAAGTTGGGGAGAATGTAACGACTCGGCCCGTCGTTACGGGAATTACCACCCCGTTATGTTGCATTAACATATCTTATGCTTCTATATCAGTGTTAGAACCTATCGGGTGAGTTAGGAGTGAATTGAATTGAAAATGAAGCAAATAGCATATTTGAAGTAAGTTTGAATATGGAAAGTCAACCTAGAGCTGACTATCGAGTTAGAGTGCTCGGAATCAGATTCTGATGATTCGACTAGTTTTGGGGGATAATTTATGACTTAGGGGAGCGATGGGAATTGAATTTGGAGATCCGGTGTAGTTTTAGGCTTGAATTGGCTAAGGTTGAATTTTAGCGAAATCCGAACGGTAGGTGAGATTTTGATCCGGGAGTCGGAATGGAATTCCGACAGATGCAGTAGCTCCGTTAGATGATTTTGGATGTGCCTACAAAATTTCAGGTCATTCGGACGTCGTTTGGTCGGGTTTTGATGGAATGTGTAATTCGGAAGTTTTGAAGAAACTTAGGCTTGAATCCGTGTGGAATTGGTGATTTTGACGTTTAGGATGGTGTTTTTATGATTGGAACAAGTTCGTATCGTGTTTTGGGGTATGTTGGTGGTTTTCGTTGGGGTCCCGGGGGCCTCGGGGTGAATCCGGACCATCATCCGGCATTTGGAAGCAAGAAATGATCTGCTGTAAATTGCAGATCACTGGGCATAAAATAAGCCTTCGCGTTCGCGAAGGCAAGTGCCGCGTTCGCGTAGGCCGGGGTCAGTGGTCATCGCGTTCGCGAGGGGTGGTAACACGTTCGCGTACGAGGGAGTTGGAACGCATCGCGTTCGCGTGGAATTAGGCCGTGATCGCGAAGAAGGAATAGGCGAACCCACGCGTTCGCGTGAGAGCCGACGCGTTCGCGTAGAGGAAAAATCCGGGCTGAGGGAGAATGGTCTTCGCGGACATGTGACGGTGTGTCGCGTTCGCGATGAAGGACTGGAATAAGGCATCGCGTTCGCGTGAGAGGCGTCGCGAACGCGATGAAGGAATTGGCCAGGCAGTGAGTTTAATTACAGAACAGAACCAGTCGCGGGTTTCATACCCCAAAACCCCATTTTTGAGCCCTAGAGAGAAGAAATCACGGGAAAACGCTGGGAAATCATCGGGTATTCATCGGAGGTAAGTTTCTTGACTCAAAAACATCATTTTATGGTAGAATTAACATCAATCTTCATGAATTTGGGTAGAAATTGTGAAGGATTGTGGCCTAGTTATTGAAAACGAAAATTTGGGTTTTGAAAGGCCAATCGAACTCCGATTTTGGTAAATTTTATATGTATGGACTCGTGGCGAGACGAGGATTCTGGAAATATGAGTTTCGAAATTTTTCGAGATGTGGGCCCGGGGCCCGGGTTTTGCAAATTTCGTGATTTTTGATATTTTTCGAGTTATTTCGATTGGGTTATGTTCCATTAGCCTATTTTGATATATTTGTACTGATTTTCGGCTAGTTTGGATGTGCGTGGATGCCGGTTCGAGGAGCTAAGGCGTCGCGGGCATGAGTTTTCGTCGGTTCGAGGTGGGTAATACTTGTAAATGATGTCCTGAGGGTTAGTAAACCCCGGACTTGCACATCTTAGTGCTGTATTGAGGTGACTTGCACGCCGGATAACGGGTGTGGGGTAGAGCACCATTGAGGATTGTGACTTGGTCCGTCCCGCGTAATAAATAATAACACCTAATTGTTGAAATGAATTGGACTAATTATCATGCTTGGGCTTCGTGCTGCTTATTTGAATCCTTCAAGGATTGGTATCATTGTTTTGATAACACTGTGCATATTTTATTCTAAATTTAAGGTTTAAAAATGGTATTTTTGCTATTCAGCATTTTTATAAGGTTATGAAAAACTTGAACAAGGTCTTAATAACATCTTTAGTTGTGAGCTAGCATGATATTGTTGCCCGTAGGGCTTTCTTGATTATTTGTTAGACTGATTGGGGCCGAGGGCCATATGTTAGGGCATGACAATTTATGTGAGCATATGCATACACATGCATGGATCGGACTGCACGCCGCAGTGGTATACGGATCGGGCTGTGCGCCGCAGCAGGTGTGATATTAATATTGTGCTTGGGCTGTAGGAGCCCCTCCGGAGTCTGAACCCCCACAGTGAGCACGGGTACCCAAATTGGATCGGGCTACACGCCGTAGCGGTCATATGCATTGCATGGCATACATACATTGGTTTACGTGTACTACGTGGCATAACATTTAGCACTCATACATTACTGGCACACATGCATTAGTTGCCTTATTGACCGGATCTCCTGGTGCAAATTGATAAGGAGTGCTGAGCCCGAGAGGGTTGATTTGAGTGCGGACTTGCACTGCTTGAGATTGTATCCAGGTATTGGCATATTATCATAAAAGAAAGTAGCTAAAGATTGAGATTTCTAAATAATCTACTCATATATGCTGGAAAGGAATAAAGATAGTTCTGTATTGTGTAGCATGAGATAGTGCCTTACGTGGTTTTCTTCCCTTCAGCATTATTTACTTTTATTACTGCTGAGTTGGAAGTACTCGCACCCGACTCCCTGCACCTTGTGTGCAGATTCAGGTACATCACAGCAGGGCTGATTCTATTGCGGCTCGGGAGTGCTTTTGGACAGTCGAGGTAGCTGCCAGCGTTCGCAGGACCTGATTCTCCAGTTTGTCTATATTTTGTTCTGACCATCCCACACTTGTGTATAGTTATATTCGCTATTTACACTTTGTATACTCTGTAGAGGCTCATGACTCTTGACCCTTCGGTCTATGGGAGTTGGTATTCGTTGTGACTTTGTTTCCCTGTTTCGTTATATACATCACTGTTATTTTACAATTATTATACTTAAAAGGGATATGGCGAGCTCATAACTCTATGATTGTTGTTGATTGGTCGGGCTCGCCTAGCAGTGTGCTGGGCGCCATCACGACCGGATTTGGGGTCGTGACAGTACCATCTTCTAGAAGCTCGCCATGTGCATCAATTTCCGCTAGCGTCTTTCTGGTAGTTGTAATTTGATGTGTGTTAAAAGCTAAGGAAATATTTCCAGGTACAAGCAAAACCATGACGGATGTACCACCAATCCATATTTTGTTATATTTTAAACCAACATAATTTTAACTATCTTAAGTATGGCCATTTCCTCTTACTATGATACGCACATCAAATACAAATCCATCACGTAATGTAGGATATTTTTCTCTCAGTGATACCGAAAGCCAATGCTGATCGTACATGTTGCGCTCTTCAACTTGAACCACAAACATAACTACAGCCCTGCATTATGTATTTAAGTTAGTGTAACTTCAAATATATTTCATTGTAGCATAAGAAACTTAATGTCTCTCGAATCAAATCAACCTTGGATCACCATATTCATTCCAAGCTTTAGCCAGTGCTTCTGGAAATTGATTTACGGAATTGTTTGTGGGAATTTTGCTAGGATCTAATGCAATGCGTTCTCTGTATTGCTTGAAGCAAGCTCCTGCAAATGACAGTTGAGATCCAGTTCCATATGAGCTTCAGAGGAAAAAGAGTTAACATTATGATTGGAAATTCTGAAGTGACATTTTGAGCATTCACACATGAATACAACGATTTCATCCTCAAAAAAGATGAAAACAGCAAATAACTTGATAAAATTACAGTAAAAGTTCTGGATTAGAATATTAAGATAGCATTTCATAATTTCAAAAAATGAAAGCTTTACCATGAAAGTTAACATTAATTAATTTTACCTGTGAAGCTCACTGACAAGACAACTTAGTCCCGAAAATGATGATGAAATAGTGTTAAGCTCAATTTGCAGAAGTAATTTAGTTTGCTCATCCAGCATATAGTCTGAGCGATGCAACCCCAAGCGTATTTCCTACATTGATGTTGTGAGAGTTTTGATTGCACCGCGTCTTACTTCTACTGAAGCATCCAATTTAAACAACCGAATAAGTGTAGGAAGAAGCGGATGCATATGCTCATCTAGTGTCCCTGCAAAGTAAGATGAGACCAGTAGATACCTCAACATCAAAGTGATACAAACCAAGACATGGAGCAGAGAAAACAAAGCAAGACTGACCACCAAAAACATCAAGCGTGTGGAGAATAGTAATAACATATGTGTAGTCACTAAACCTTTCTATATCAGTAAGAACTTGAATACAGCAGGGAAGTATATCAGCAAGGTACTTTATGAATTCATCGTTGAGAGCCAAGCAAAGTTGCTCCACAAGAAGCAGAATCTAAAATCAGAAAAGAGAATGACAAGTAAGATCATTAACCAAAGTATTTGTTCTAAAATGCCACACACAAAAGTATGTGCGGTATTTTAATACCCACTGAAATTCAAATTATCTTACAGGAGCAATGTGAACAGGTCTGTTAGCAACAGGCAAGCTGAAGGATGACCATATTTCTGATATCAGAGAGAGAGCAACTTTGGCAGATACTTGCAGATGTGCTACAAACACAAAATCAATTAAAATATCTTTAGAAAATTACGACTCCAAAATAATGACAAGAGTACAAGAAAGAAAATATTATTAAAACAAAAAGATTACATGGCAAACAATAGATACCAAGGTTCCAAGCTTCCATGTTATAAATTCTTTTGGACCATCCTCACATGTCGTACAATGTGAAAGAGATCAAGCGTGGATTGGCAGGTGAACTGTTCGCAAACCCTCAAAGAACCACATTTGATGAACTCACATTACAAACGTTAATTTCCAGCCAAATTAAAAAGTAAGGCTACAATGGAATAAGAGCAAAAATTCCTGTATCTGTCTTTATTGTAATTCAAGTGAGCTAGTAAACTAACCTTAGGCAAATAAGGGACACAGCCAAGGCCCATGGACTGTACATGCAAAGTGAGAAGACAAACAAATAAGTCCCAGGACTAACAGTGCCAAAAGTAGAAAGGAACAAAGCAAGATAGCAATATAACAATCCTGCTTAAGAAAGAGCTATAAAACAATGAGAAAAAAGATGCCTAACCGAGTCTCCAGACCTTGAAAATGAACATAAGAGATCCGACCACTTTCTGGTGGTAGCTTGACAGAGATGGATCCCTGAGTATCCTCATGAGTGAGTTGATAGCAACCTGCGGCAGTAGATTACTGTTAGACAAGCTAAAATTGGAAACAATAAGGCCCTGTTTGACAATATATTTTGGCAACGTTTTTTCAAATCTTTTTTGAAAACATTGCTTGTTCATAGAGTAATGATCTATTTTTGAAATTCTGAAATTATTTTCAAGTTCCCAAAATCTAGTTTAGGGTAGATTTTGGGTGAAACTTGTTCTCCCACTCACAAAACTTCAAATATTTTTCAAATAAAATGCATGTCCAAACATAATTTTAACTTCCAAAAATTATTTTTCAAAACTACTTGAAAAATTATTTTTTCAAGTTTCAACTAAATCTATGTCCAAACCAGCGTTGTCAAATGAAAAAAGCGCAAAAAACCTCTAAGTTCCGTTGGGGCTTTAAGCACAAAGCGCAAATAAAGTGTGGACTTTAATGAAAAAAGGCGCAACTGAAGAAAAGGTAAATATATATATATATATATATAGCATCATACATATGTTGGCAATTGTTAGTCACCCAACTTGAATTGAGTTTCATCTAGTGTGACGACCCAAAGGGTCATCACTTATTTAATTAATCATTTCGAGCTTCTGAGGTCTTGAAAATCTCATCCTATGTTGCCTCGATTTACGTGCACGATCCGGCATGTAGCCGGAAAGATTTTGTGATAGAAAATATGAATTCTATGAGAAATTTGGATAAAAATGATATTAATATTGATATGGTTGACTTCGGTCAACATTTTTGGTAAACGGATCCGGACCGAGATTGGATGGTCCCGAGAGGTCCGTAGAAAAATATGGGACTTGGACATGCGTCCGGAGTCGAATTCTGAGGCCTAGAGCCCAAGTTATGAATTTTTATGTGAAATTGTTTTTGATGTAATTATTAAAGGAAATAAATTAATGGACCTTGGTATCGGGCTCGTATTTTGGTTCCGACGCCCGGTACAAGTCTTAAATATTATATATGTGATTTCTGTAAAGTTTGGTGACATTTGGATGTCGTTTGAGATGTTTTGGACCTTGAGTTCTAAGTTAAGAAGTTTTGAAAATCAAAAGTATGAAAATCATGAGTTTGAGGCTTGATTTGATTAAAACGAAGTGATATTGGCGATGTGATCGCACGAACAAGTCCATAATGTGTTTTTGAGGTTGTGTACATGTTTGGTTTGGAGCCGGGGGCTCGGGTAAAGATTTGATAGGCCGTTGGATGAAATTCTGAATTTTGAACTGCTGGTTTTTTTCACCCGGCTGTTGGCTTCGCAATTGCGAAGAATTTCTCGCAATTGCGAAGGGGACAGTGTAAGGCAAGGCTCGCAAATGCGAACCTTGATCGCAAATGCGAAGCCGGCCTTGTTCGCAAATGCGAACAATTGTTCGCATTTGCGAAGGTCCCCAGTGCTGCCTATGTTCGCAAATGCGAACAATAGTTCGCAAATGCGAACATTTCCCATACTGCCTTGGTTCGCAAATGCGAACCATTGTTCGCAAATGCGAACACTGCCTTATACAACATGTGTTCGCAAATGCGAACATTGGTTCGCAAATGCGAACATCCCTTTGACTGCCAGTGTTCGCAAATGCGAACTTATGTTCGCAAATGCGAACTTCCCACCCTTAGCTTAATTTTCAAACTCCAGAAATTGGTCGGGGTTCGCAATTGCGAACCCATGTTCGCAAATGCGAACACAGAGACCTGAAAAACACGAATTTCAGTCATTTCTTCACATTTTACAAAACCAAAACACCCATTTGCGATTATTCAAGGATTTCTTCTTCATCAAAACGATTGTAAGTCACTTTTTACTTAATTCTTTCAATTCCTAACATCATTAAACATATTTTTCATAAGAAATCAATGATTTTCATGGTAGAATTCTTGTTTTTGTTAGAAAATAGGGTTTTTCATAAATTGGGGAATTGGACCTCGAATTGAGGTCCGATTTTGAAACAAATCATATACATGAACTCGTGGGGGGATGGGTAACCGGATTTTGGTCCTAACCCCGAGTTCCGACCATGTGGGCCCGGGGTTGAAATTCACTATTCCAGGCAGGAATGTTGTAAAAGTTGTATTTGGTCTTAAGAATTAGTTTGTTGAGTAGAATTGATGATATTAAATCAATTGTGTATAGATACGGTTGAATTGGAGCCAAATTGAAAGAAAAGACATTTCCACGGATTGAATTGTTCATAAGCATTCGAGGTAAGTGTTTGTTCTATCCTAGCTTGAGGGAATAGGATTATGTGCTATGTGTTATGTGATCGAGTGCGGTGTATGGGCTGTGGTGACGAGCATCCATACACTGGCGTCTAGTATGACCGTGAGTCGATGAAAAATGATTATTTTGAGATATATTACAGATGAATTGTTATTGTTCTCCCTTGATGGGACTTGTTGTGAAGATAATCATTGATTGCCCTTGATGGGACGGTTTATGAATTACTGTTTCTTTCTTTGCCCTTAATTGTGATTGTTATTTGGGTGAGGAAGAGTGATAATGCACGAAGGGTGATACCGTGCCATGTTTATTTATTTATGCACGAAGGTTAATGCCGTGCCATGTTTATTTATTGATTATGCACGAAGGATCATGCCGTGCCCTCTGTTATTGAACCATGTACGAAGGATCATGCCGTACTATGGATGTGAGGATGAGAGTAAAAGCACGAAGGGTGATGCCATGTACTTTATTTGTTTATTTGGTGAGGATGAGAGTAAAAGCACGAAGGGTGATGCCGTGTACTTTATTTGTTTATCTGGTGAGGATGAGAGTAAAAGCACGAAGGGTGATGCCGTGCAATTGCTTGCTATTCCTTGAACTGATATTACTTGTGTTTACATTATACTTTGTTTTTCCTTGTGAATTTATTAACTGTGATTAATTGTCGAATTCTTAGAGATATTCTTATTGTGTTAATACTTGGTTATTTCTTGTTATTTTGTGGTATACACATATATATATTGAATTGCACAAGTTTATGGGGGTGTACGGTCCTAGGCTTGTCACTACTTCGCCGGGATAGGCCGGGCACTTACCGAGCACATGGGGTCGGTTGTGCTCATACTACACTTCGTGCGTTTTTGCACAGAGGTCCGGGTTACGATCGGGAGCAGCAGCAGCGGAGTAAATCGATTGCGTGGGAGCTAATCATATTTGAGACCGAGGTAGGTTGCAGACGTCCGCAAGCCCGGCGTCTCCTTCTTTATTTATGTTATTAGCTGTAGTCTCTTTGTTCCGAGACAAACGAGAATTATGTTATATTTCCTTCAGACTTTTATGTGTAGTATTCCATAGTAGTTCGTGAGTTGGTGACTCCACGTCTTGGGTAGAGGATTTCGGTATGATTTTCACCTTGTGATTTGTTATTTCTATTTCGATAAAGCATTCCGCATTTATTTAAGTAAAATTGTGTTAAAAGCAGGATAGTATGAATATAGTGGCTTGCCTAGCTACCACGAGTAGGCGCCATCACGATCCCGATGTTGGGGGAAAATCCGGGTCGTGACAGCTTGGTATCAGAGCTCTAGGTTACATAGGTCTCACCACTCACGAACAAGCTTAGTAGAGTTTGAGAGGTAGGTACGGAGACGTCCGTACTTGTCCTCCAGAGTCTATTGAGTTAGGAAAGAGTCTCTCATTTGTTCTTTCTTGTCGTGCGACTTGTTCCTCAATTATTGATTGAATTTCTATTATGTCCTTTCGCAGATGGTAAGGACACGCGCTTCTTCGTCCGCCGACCAGCAGCCCGAGCCCCAGGCAGCTCCCGTGAGGGGCAGGGGCCGAGGCCGTACGAGAGGCCGTGGTAGGGGTAGAGCTCAGCCCCAGGCAGCTACCCGAGAGGTGGAGCCTCATATTGAGATTGACGAGGAGGTTCCCGTTCCAGCAGCTCCAGTGGGCCCAGCTCGGGTCCCGGGAGAGGCTTTATTTACCTCGGATCTCCGAGATGCTTTGGTCGGAATAGCGGGATTCATGGACGAGCATTGCCGGAGCGGGTTTATTATCGGTTGCCCCGGCCACTTCTCTCGGGCTGGAGGAGGGGCCCGGACTCCTGTTGCTCATACTCCGGAGCCGGTAGCTCCTCGGCCTCAGCACCGTGAGTCGGCCAGCTGTGGCCACTCGGTCGGGTACCACGGCTCATGCCGGCGATGGAGCGGCCATGACTTCGATTCGTTATGGAGGCTTGATCGGTTCTCCAAGCTATTTACCACTACATTCGGTGGAGCCGCATCAAGAGGATCCTCAGGACTTTTTATTCGGTTGTCATGAGATTCTCAAGACTATGGGGATTGTGGAGACAAACGGAGTTGACTTCGGTACCTTCAGACTTGCAGGATCCGCCAAGACTTGGTGGAGAGATTATTGCTTGACTCGTCCAGCAGGGTCCCCAGCTTTATCATGGGACCAGGTTTGCGGAACTATTTATGGAGAAGTTTCTCCCTGCTACTCGGAGGGATGTACTTCGGAGGCAGTTTGAGCGCCTCCATCAGGGCACTATGACAGTTACACAGTATGAGACGAGATTTATCGACTTGGCTCGTCATGCGGTGGTGATACTTCCCACGGAGCGGGAGAGGGTCCGCGGTTTATAGATGGGCTTAATCAGCCGATTAGACTCCAGATGGCTATGGGCGTAGGGAGTGACATATCATTTCAGGAGGCAGCCAATGCGGCATGCGAGTTGAGATGGCTCTTGCTAGGGGAGGCGGTTATTCTTCGGATAAGAGGCCTCGTCATTCGAGCAGGTTTGGTAGTTCTTCCTCTGGTGGCGGAGAATCCTTTGATAGAGGCCGGTCCTCCGGAGCCTTTTCATTCCGCCCTTCGGGCCTCACAGGGTGAATCGGGTGATCGTGGTTCTCGGGGGCATTATTCGGACCGGTCTCCTATTAATGCTCGGCCCTGCGGAGTGTTCGTGGAGGCCATTCGGGTCGTCGGGGCCAGCAAGCCCTATCAGTCCAAGAGTTGCTACGGTTGTGGTGACCCAGGTCATTTTATCGGGAATTTCCCTATCGCAGCGGGCAACTCTCGGCGGCGAGGTCCTCGTCCTATGATTCAGGCCCCAGCTGACCCTCAGCCTGCCCAGCCAGCCGGAGGCGGGGGTAGAGATTATAGAGGTGGAGGTCGAGACCGTAGAGGTGGAGACCGGTCCGGCGAGAGGTAGAGGTCGGCCGGTTGATGGTCGTCCCAGAGACGCGGCTCGGAGGGGAGGTGCGGATCCCGATTCTATGCTTTACCGGCCGGAGCCGAGGCAGAGGCATCGGATGCCGTGATTACGGGTACTATTCTTGTGTGTGGCGGAGGTGCTTCGGTATTATTTGACCCTGGATCTACATATTCCTATGTGTCTTCCTACTTCGCACCGTATTTGGTCGTGCCCAGCTATGCTCTGGATATTCCAGTTTATGTGGCTACACCGGTGGGTGACTCCATTGTAGTCGATCGGGTGCATCGTTCGTGTGTAGTTATATTTGGGGGTCTTGAGACCCGTGTTGATCTGTTGCTCTTGGATATGGTAGATTTTGATGTCATATTGGGGATGGACTGGTTGTCCCCATACCATGCTATTCTTGATTGTCATGCTAAGACGATGACCTTAGCCTTGCCAGAATCACCCCGACTAGAGTGGAAGGGTACCTCAAGCCACTCCGTTCGCACTGTTATTTCCTATGTTAAGGCTCGACATATGGTTGAGAAGGGGTGTCTAGCTTATTTGGCTTATGTTCGTGATTCCAGCGCAGAAGTTCCTTCCATTGAGTCAGTCCCTATTGCACGGGAGTTTCCGGAGGTTTTTCCTTCAGGACCTGCCGGGCATGCCACCCGACAGGGATATTGATTTCTGTATTGATCTGGCACCGGGTACTCAGCCCATCTCTATTTCACCCTATCGTATGGCCCCGCCGGAACTAAAAGAGTTGAAAGATCAGTTGCAGGACCTTCTTGAGAAGGGTTTTATCAGGCCCAGTGTTTCCCCCTGGGGAGCACCTGTATTATTTGTAAAGAAGAAGGATGGCTCGATGCGGATGTGTATTGATTACCGGCAGTTAAACAAGGTGACTATCAAAAATAAATATCCGCTGCCGAGGATTGATGATTTGTTTGACCAACTCCAGGGGAGCGAGGGTATTCTCTAAGATAGACTTGAGGTCAGGCTACCATCAGCTGAAGATCAGGGCGGCTGACATTCCTAAGAGAGCCTTTCGCTCTAGATATGGGCATTATGAGTTCTTGGTCATGTCCTTCGGGTTGACCAATGCCCCAGCCGCATTCATGGAGTTGATGAATCGGGTATTCAGGCCTTACTTAGATCTGTTCGTGATAGTCTTCATAGATGACATCCTGGTGTACTCCCGCAGCCAGGAAGAGCACGAGCAGCACCTCAGAGTGGTTCTTCAGACTCTGAAAGATAACCGGCTATATGCCAAATTTTCTAAATGTGAGTTCTGGCCGAGTTCGGTAGCATTTCTGGGTCATATTGTATCAGTGGAAGGTATTCAAGTGGACCCAAAGAAGATTGAGGCAGTCCAGAATTGGCCTCGACCAGCTTCGGTGACCGAGATCCGGAGTTTCTTGGGATTAGCAGGTTACTACCGTTGATTTGTAGAGGGGTTTTTTTCTATTGCAGCCCCGATGACCAGGTTGACCCAGAAGAGTGTCCAGTTCCAGTGGTCAGAGGAGTGTGAGGCGAGCTTTCAGAAGCTCAAGACAGCCTTGACTACCGCACCAGTGTTGGTACTACCTACAGGTACAGGGCCTTATACAGTTTATTGTGACGCATCTCGTACAGGGCTTGGAGCGGTATTGATGCAGGATGGTAAGGTTATCGCTTATGCTTCGAGGCAATTAAAGATACATGAGAAGAATTATCCAGTTCATGATCTTGAGTTAGCGGCAGTGGTTCATGCCTTAAAGATCTGGAGGCATTATCTATATGGTGTGACATGTGAGGTGTACACTGATCACAAAAGCCTACAGTACTTGTTCAAACAGAAGGAGTTGAATCTACGACAGCGGAGATGGTTAGAGTTGCTAAAACACTATGATGTTACTATATTATATCACCCAGGTAAGGCCAATGTGGTGGCCGATGCATTGACTAATATAATTCAACCTTCCCAATAGGCTCATTACCTCCTTCTTGTTCTTCGGCGGAGGTAGACTTTGAATAGCCTTGATCTTTGATGGATCTAGTTCAATACCTCGCCGACTCACTATAAACCCCAGTAATTTCCCTGAAGGCACTCCAAAGGCGCACTTCGCAGGATTGAGCTTTAAATTGTACCTCCGGAGTCTTCGGAAAAACTTTCTCAAATCTCTTACATGATCAGGTTGCTTTTTGGACTTTATGATGACATCGTCCACGTACACTTCAATTTCTCGATACATCATATCGTGGAACATTGTAGTCATCGCCCTCATGTAAGTTGCCCCGGCATTCTTCAATCCAAACGGCATTACTCTGTAACAATACGTTCCCCAAGGTATAATGAAGGCAGTTTTCTCAGGATCTTCTTCGTCCATCAGGATCTGGTGATAACCGGCATAACAGTCCACAAACGAACCAATTTCATGCTTGGCGCAATTGTCGATCAATATGTGAATGTTTGGCAATGGGAAGTCATCCTTTGGACTAGCTTTGTTGAGGTCTCTGTAGTCCACACACACTCTGGTTTTTCCATCTTTCTTTGGGACTGGCACGACGTTCGCCAACCAGGTGGGGTATTTGGTGACTCGTATGACCCTCGCCTCAAACTGTTTATTCACCTCTTCTTTTATCTTCACACTAATGTCCGTTTTGAATTTCCGCAACTTTTGCTTTACTGGCCGGCATTCAGAGTAGATAGGCAACTTGTGTACCACCAAATCAGTGCTAAGTCCGGGCATGTCATCATAGGACTAGGCAAAAATGTCCTTAAACTCATGCAACAACCATATCAATTCATCCCTGAGGGGTGCCTCCAAATGAACACTAATCTTTGTTTCCCGTACATTATCTTCGCTCCCCAAATTGATAGATTATGTATCACTCAAATTCGGTTTGGGCTTTTCCTCATATTGTTTCATGTCCTTACTTATTTCCTCCAGGGCTTCCTCATCCTCACATTCTATCTCACTATCCTCCTCAATTTCTTGTATGATAATGCGACTTGTCAGAACTGGGTCGAGAATCCTTCACGCATGACATGGCATCGGAATCAACACATACAGAACTGTATAGAAGAAAAAATAAAGAAAAGTAAGGCAAAAAATGAAGAAACGGAAAACTGCATTTCATTGATAAAAAGATGAACAGAGTTCGGGATACATTTTGATGTTTCTTTTCATGAGGGGGTGGGAAAACTACAAAAAGTAACAATTATTTTTCTGGGAAAGCGATGATGAAATTTTCAGAGCTAACTACCAGGACTCCTTCCTGATAGGGAAAGGAGTAGCTTCCCAATTGTTCAGCATGACGCCAGATCCCACAAACTGCACATCCATTTTGCTAGTGCCTTCCCCTGTCTCAACCATGTTCACATTCCCAAATATCTTCTCAAACATCAGAGGCTCTTCATCAGGTCGGGTCTCGATGTACCTTGACACAGCAGATGTCCAATTTTTAATATCGGGCTTGGTGAAGGTATCGGATAGTTTAGGTATATGCTTAGGCAAGGTCCAGTTCTTTTTGGTTTTGGAAGCTCTCTGGATGTCGGCATAGGTGGGTTTGAACCCTAAGCCGAAAGTAACTTTGTTCTCTGGTAGTTGAACCGGTTGGGCAACCCCCTGCAAGGCTTTGCCCAATCCCTTTCCTGGCGCAAACCCGTTTTTAAGCATTTCCTTGGCCACCATCACAGCAGTTGGTGCCACCGTAGGGATCGGCAACTTCTCTCCTTCAGCAATTCTCTTCACTGCTATGGTATCTATCACTTGGTAGACCCAAGGACCCCTATCTCTGTCATCATCATCAAATGGCATCACAACACTGCAAGTATTTTCTTCTCCATGTACCACAATTTCTTGTTGCTCCCACTCGAATTTGACCATCTGGTGTAAAGACGACGGCACTGCCTTGGCCGCGTGGATCCAGGGTCGGCCTAGCAACAAATTATAGGATACAGCAATGTCGAGCACCTGGAATTCCATAGTAAAATCCATAGGACCAATGGTCACTTCCAAGACAATGTCTTCTAACGTGTTTTTACCTCCACCATCAAATCCTCTCACACTTACACTGTTCTTCCGAATTCTTTCTGGACCGATATTCAGCTTTCCCAGAGTTGACAATGGGCAAATGTTAGCGCTTGATCCGTTATCTATCAATACTCTGGTCACCACCGACTCCTCGCTTTTTACCGTAAGGTAAAGCGCCTTATTATGCTCGGTCCCCTCAACAGGCAATTCCTTATCTGAAAATGTGATCTTATTAGACTCAAAGATCTTACTGGTAATCTTTTCTAAGTGACAAACTAAGATCTTCTCTGGAACATGAGCCTCGTTCAGTATCTTCATCAGAGCTTTCCTGTGTTCTTCTGAGTGTATTAACAACGAGAGCAAAGAGATCTGCGCAGGGGTTTTCCTCAGCTGCTCAACTACCGAGTAATCCTGCGACTTTATCTTTTTGAGGAATTCCTCCGCCTCTTCTTCTGACACTGGCTTCTTTAACTGATTCTCTTTCACTGTTTTCATTCTTCTCAACTCTTCTGGGGCAAAACACCTCCCAGACCGAGTCAGACTGTGGGTTTCATTGATTTCCCTAGATACCTCTTTCCCTTTATGGATCACTGCTACCTTGTTGTAATTCCAAGGCACGGTCTTCGTGCTTACTACCGGCATCTGCACCACCGGTCTTATGATTACTGGTTCCACACTCGCGCCTTTCACAGTCAATATCGGCTTCGCGCCTGGTACTACAACCTTCAAACTCTCCACCACTACTGGCCTTTTTGCTGATTCCTCAACAATCACTTTTTCTTTCTCGGCTTCCTCTTCCGTTCTGCTACTTTCCTTAATCATCATAACAGACTGAGACGGTTTCCGACTGCTTACATCTTGCGCCAATTCTATCATATGCGTTTCATGGTGAGTTGGCAGTGGGTTTTGCGTGATGTTTGGAGCCTCCGGAGCTTGCACTTCAATTCTCCGACTATCAATAAGATCCTGGATAGCATTCTTCAGTTGCCAACACTTTTCAGTATCATGTCCTGGTGTTCCCGAACAATACTCACACCTGACAGATTGATCAATGTTTTTCGGAGGTGGGTTTGGAAGTTTAGACTCAATCGGGCTCAACATCCCTAACTCTTTTAATCTGTGAAAGAGGCTGGTATATGACTCCCCCAACGGGGTGAATGTTTTCTTTGCCTTATTTCTCCACTCTGAGTCAGGCCTGGGTCTGTTTGGGTTTCTGTAGGGTCTAGAAGCAGGGTATGTGTTTTGTGTGTGGTAAACATTATGTGGGGCTTGGATTCTCCACACATGTGGTGGTGGCGGTAAGTAGGTTTGGGCTTGTGGGTGGTGGTAGTGCGGGGCAATTGGTGGGTAATATGGTGGCGGTGGGTTATATGTGGTTGGTGTATTGTATGGGGTAGGTGGGATGTATGAGGTTGGCGGGTTGTATGGAGTGGATGGGTTTGGTGGGTATGGGTGGTAGGGTCTTGGTGGGTGGTGATGTTGGTTACGGTTCCAAGGCCGGCTTTCCACAACTGCTATCTCTTATTTTTTCTTCTTTCCAATTGCTCCTCCATTCCCAGTCTGTATTGCTTGATTCGTGGCCTTAATCGCCGAAAAACTCATGATTTTGTTCATTTTCAAACCTTCCTCAACAAAACTCCCCATCTTCACAACCTCATTGAAACGTTTTCCAATTGCTGACACTAAATGACCATAATAAGTAGGCTCCAAAGCCCGTAGGAAACAATTTACCATTTCTCCCTCCTTCATCGGCGGATCTACTCGTGCCGCTTGTTCTCTCCACCTGAAACCAAACTCTATGAAGCTTTCTCCTGGCTTTTTCTCCATCTTTGTGAGTGATAGTCTATCTTGTATGATTTCTAGATTGTATTGAAAGTGGTTTGCAAAGGCTTGCGCAAGATCGTCCCAGACGAACCACCTGGTGTGATCCTGGCGAGTATACCACTCCAAAACAGAACCACTTAGACTCTGGCTAAAATACGCCATCAACAGTTCATCCCTGCCTCCTGCACCTCTCATTTTACTGCAATATCCCCTGAGGTGGGCCACCGGGTCTCCATGTCCACTATACATATCAAACTTCGGCAACTTAAATCCAACGGGAAGTTGCACTTCAGGAAACAGACACAAATCCTTGTATGCCACGCTTACTTGCCCTCCCAATCCTTGCATATTGCGAAAGGCGTTTTCCAAACTTTTCACCTTCCTAGCCATCTCTTCTTGCCCTGCATTCTTAGCAGTTTTCTCTTCGCTCGTCTCCATCGGCGGAGTGTGAGATTCGTGTTGTCGGAAATTTGGTTCGGGTGGGTAGTAATGGGGATCTTGTATGTGGAACATTGGTTCACTAGATGATTTGTGCAGGGCAGCAGGTGGAGGTGCCACGTACACTGGAGCAACTTGGGGTGGATGAGGTGGTACTTGTTTTGCTGGAGGTGGTGGTACTTGGGAAGTGGAAGCATAATAGTGGTGATAATCAGGGTATGTGGAGGATGAATTCATCGTGGGTGGTTCAGGATTGGGGTTAGCTGGAGGGATGTATGTGGGATTGGTAGGGTAAGTTGGAAAGGGTTGACCCCTTGACCAAGCCTGATACATTTCGGACATCTGCTATTTTAATTCGTACATTTCCTCCTTCATCCCCGCTACGTCCACAATTTCTTCCTCTTGGGCGGGATCCATGACAGTTGCCTCAATCTCTTGCGACACAGCTTTCGTCATTTTCTTATATCTCGTGTTGTAAGGGTGAGTAGCCAGAATGCCAGTTGCCACTAAAATCTGAAGCTCACAAACATCAACACCCATTAGTTGTTAGCGCATGAGGAGATAAGATGCAACGACTTTAAAAATAAACACATTTTCCTCGAGTCGTCATGCATCATCCCGGCCTTATATGAACCAATCATCTCTTTTTTTTTTCACTTTTCTTTTTCTTTCTTTTTTTTTTCATTTTCATTTCATAATTGCGTTCCTATTTATTTGCCTAAAGAAATAACATAAAGCAAAAGGATTGACAACAACACTTGATTTTCATTGATAGTTCGAAAACATTGGTTTACAAGATGACGTTGTAATGCTAATGCCAAGAAAAATAAAATGCATGCCCTATGAATACATTAACGCTCCTAGTGCCCGCGAGACGTCGCTCGGTCTTGCCGCGGGCCTATATGCTAATCCCCTTTGGAGCCTATCTAGGTCAGGACATGACTTGTTGCACGAAGAACTTCACCGCTGATACAAAGGTTCCTCGGGACATATCTTCACACAGTTGACTCTTTCGGGTGATGTATTGAGCAATGCGAACAATCTTCTCTCGAATGACCCCTTTTTCTTGCAGCAATCGGCTTATTTGTTCAATACGAGCATCCAAGGTATGTTGGTTATCTTTCTATACTTGCTGCAGCTCCAATTCTAGTCGAGCCATAGTTGTATAACAATGTTCTCTCTCTTCTTCAAGATCCTTGATAATCTTGTTACTTTTAACCGTGGCTGAAACCATTTTCTTTCTGAGCCGAGCTACCTCAAATTCATGCTTATCTTGTAACTGCCGAACCAACTTGGCTCTTTCCTCAGCATCCCTGGCTATTTGCTTCCGAGCCCTGACTAATTCCTTTTCGGCCTTGTGCAAGTCAAGCTGTAGTCATTTACTTTGCGTCGGAGAATCTCAATTAATTTCTCATCCGGGGCTAAGCGAATCGGGGTCTCGGATGCAATTTTCATTTGGGCAATCTGAGCCTTCAACATTTCGTTTTCTTTCTTCAGCTGTTTCTTCTCTCCTTCATCAGATGCTGCCTGTAAACCACTTTCAAAGTGGAGATTTCTCAATTTATCCTCCAACAAGCTGATTTTGGCCTTGTATTCTTTTTCTTTGGCCACCAAGTTTTGATTCTCCTTGGATTGCTCTATCAAATCTTGCAGGTGAGGTCTTTTCCAAAGACGTTCATTCTCAACACCCCGTCGGTACCATGTGGAGTATCCCGACGATACTTCTCCCCGGGCTCTATTTTGCACACAAGTATCCATTTTCAGGTTTTGGCACTCATTCCAGATTTTCCGGATCTTTGCTTCCGGGAATTGCCCATCCGGACTAATTTCTATAGCTTGCGAACTGAGGTCTCCGTCTCTCAGAACAACTTGACATCTACCCAACTTGTCGCAGGGCCCCGTATGGGGCATAAGGTTGGATGCTTTTCAAGCCCATGATCAAAAATGGCGACCCTTCCGTCGGCATATATATTACCTCGTCAAGAGGTAGCCAATCATATGTCCAATCGATTTGGCCATCAGGTAATGATCGAAGATGCAAAATCCAATCTTTGACTCCCTCCGGCAATTTCACTTCTTTTGTTCTCGTACAGTATTCTTCCAAACATGTTCGTTCAACCGAACCATAACTTGAGAACGAAGGATGATGGCATAGATGTTCAATTAACCAAATCTGCAAAATCAAATTACACCCTTCAAAGAAGTTGGCTCCCGCTTTGCACGCAGTCAGAGCACGGTAGATGTCAGCTACAATCATTGGAGCTAGAGTACAATTGTCTTGTATTATCAATGTGCTAGCTACCCCGGCAACCTTTATGCTGATATGCCCATCTTTTCTCGGAAATATGACAATTCCGAGAAATGCCACTAAGAAAGCAAACCTCCGGTGCTCCTCCCATTTTGCTCGGTTGGACTTGCTGCATAACTTGTTCGTGGGGTCATTGAAACCCCCGATGTGTCCATAACTACTATAGATGAAGTTTAAGGAGCAAACCCGTTGGCTAGATCTTCGTTGTGAACATTCCTGGCAATTTTCAAAGAGTCCAGAAAACGATGCACCGTTACCGTCCTTGGAGATACCGGGTATTTTCCTTTTAACGGAACCTCGGTCTTCCCGATATAGAAAGCAATTTCCTCTAGAGTAGGAGTGAGTTCAAAATCCGGGAGATGCAATACATTGTGTGTTGGATCCCAAAATATGACCAACGCTCTAATTATGTCGCCTCGGCGGATTATGTCCAATAATCCCGTAAGATCTTTCAAATAACCTTTGACCCAGTCCTGACCATCTGATCCCATGTCTTGCCACCACAGTTTCAGCTCCAAAGGGATTTTATTTCAGGGAGAAATGTTCATTCATCATTGTGCTCGTCCTGCACATTTATTAAGGCGATTTTATTTAGAAAAAAGAAAAATCTTTTTCAATGCAAGTTTTCATTTTTGAAAGAAATATGGCTTTCGAAGTGGCCACCTTTGCCAAAACAGCCTTCCGGCGCCCTTTCGGAACATTCGGCCGTTTCCAAAAATAGCAATCACCTCAATTATTTGAAAAGGAAAATCTTTTGGTCTTTTTCTAAAAGTGTGGTTGGACCCGTTTAAGGGTTGCCTACGTATCTCACCTAACGACGAGAATCAAACCTGCATAGTTCGGTCAGATTAATTGACCAATTTATTTCAACAACAAAACCATTTTTTCAATTTTTTTGGATTTTCCGGATACCCATTTTCACTAACTCTTATTTCTCTCTCTTTTTTTTTCAACAATTTTTCTACCCTCTGGATTTTCGCCGTTCCGTATAATGATCAAGGACAATTAAAAATGCAACACATAATATGCTCGGTCTTAATTACCGGGTCACCTATCCTAGACGGACCCAACCCCTATGTTGAGTCCCCTAAGTCAGATATGATGCAAATAAACGTCCTAGACCTAGGTTCAATATCCTAAAGTTTTCATATGGTGCTAGACCGTGTACCCGAGCGGACAACTCGGATCGAGGAGGGGGCTACGTACCGGTGACCCGCGGAGTCAATCGGCTTTGTAACTTGTCCGGCCTCTTTTTCTTATATTTGGTATTGACACTAATAGAAAGGGGAGTCTCAACCAGTAAGCACATCCTCGGAGATAAGAAGAGAAAGGTTTTCAACACAGTTTTATATATACAGTTCACGCAATATCAAAGCATTAATCATGTAGCACATTAATCAAAACATATAATGAAATCAGATATAAGCAAAAATAGCAATTTCACTGAGCTCGAATTCATAAACCCTGAACCGAAGTTCTGGGTTTTGTCCCCAGCAGAGTCGCCAGAGCTGTCACACCTCTTTTTTACTGCACATATAGATGTGCCACTGTTTACCACTACACCCCGAGAAGGGATATAATAATAATCAGGGAAGGAGTTTCTCCACTTAAAGGACAGTCGGAACGTGATCAATTTATTTAATTTTTCAGTTGGGAAAATAATGGTGTCCCAAGTCACCGGTTAATCCCGAACCGAGGAAATTTATGACTCTGTATTACAGTCTGCGAAACTAGAAACCTGGATAAGGAATTCTGTTAACCCGGGAGAAGGTGTTAGGCACTCCCGAATTCCGTGGTTTTAGCACGGTCGCGCAACTGCTCTTTTTGCTTTTATCTGATTTCTTTATATATTTCAATATATATGCTTTTAATGTTCCGCTTTTCAATTTTAAAAGAATTGCGACGTCACGAAAACACATTTCGAGTTACACCGCAACCAGTACGCCTGTGACTTTTATGTATTTTAGTTTCGCCGAGAGTAAGAGTTGGGTCACATAAATGCGCACCCGTATTTAGGAAAATATTTTATTAAAGTCGTGCCTAAAGAGTCTATCTTGTTGTTAACTTCTGGAAAAGACCGTGAAATTCGCTAAACGGTCCTTCCGAGTCTCGGATTTCTAAGTAAATATATACACTTATGAGGGCCTCACAGTTTTTGCGATTTATTTGGCGAGTCTCGACTCATTTATTAACAAAATAATCCTTAAATGACTACATTTCCTTTTTTTTAGTTTTTATAAATAGAGAAATCTTATAATTAATTTAGAAATTAAAAATGCAATACTTATCTAATTTATGACAAAGACTTAATGAAACAGATTTTAATCAATGTTTAAACAGAAAATATATTATTTTTTTTAAAGTTATTTTTTATTATTATTATTATTATTATTATTATTATTATTATTATTATTATTATTATTATTATTATTATTATTATTATTATTATTATTATTATTATTATTATTATTATTATTATTTTATTATTTTTGTAAATACGAAATTTCTTAACTTAATAATAAAAGAAACATAATTAGAACAATATTGAAAAAGCTTGAGTGGTAATATATATATAAAAAAACCAATAAAATCATTTATTCAAAATTATCAAAATTATAGCCATATTAAAGCTTGCATGATAATAAAATCATTTATTCCCAATCGTTCAAAACTAAGTTTATTTTTTAGAAAAAACAGCAATTATAAATTAACTATAATTTTATTTAAATTCGTTTTTTTATTTATATAAGCTTAAAGAAAAATATATTATTTGTTATATTTAGATAAATGTTTAATAAAAATAGACATTACTTAAATAAAACTGAAAATATAAGTGCAAAATCGACAATTAATATATATACAAACTAAACCAATTATCTTACAACTAATTTAAACTCATTTTTTTTTAAATTTTTACTATTTTTGACTTAAACCCTTGATATTAACTATTTACAACTATTTTTCAAAACCATAATCAACCTTAATTATTTACACCTATATTTGGAGATTTGATAAATTTGAAGAAAATAATTCTTTTATCATTTAAATCTTAAACGGTACCTAAATGCCTAAATTACGCAAAAATAATTACAATTCACATTTTTTGTTAAAATTAACTACATATTTACAAATTATCTTAAAAAAAACGATGTTAAAATATTTGAAGCTAATGAACTAACAAGTTTTAATTAATCCGATTAATAAAGAAAAATAACCCATTCTTACTACAATTACTAAACCATTTGAACATTAAGAAACATATTTATAATTATATTATTTAATAACCATTTTTGAAGTGAATTATTATTGCTACAACAAGATTTAATTATTTAAATTTATAACAAAAACTTACAGAATATTAATATTGAATTTATTTAAACATAATCTGTAAAAGAAGATAGAAATAGAAACTATTTAAAATTTCAGAATTTGCATACTTCCCATGTATTCATCTTATCATTTAAACATAATTAGGTATGTACCTGATATTGGAAATAAAAGAACACCGGTGATCAACACACCAAATAACAACACAGCAATATCACAGCAACAGCAACCTCAAAAATACCCAGTATCCGAATTTCAGCAATAAGAATTAATAACCCGAATTGAACTTCAGAATAAGATTTGTAAAAATGGAAGACTAATTTTTTAGATTTTTTTTCGTTTTTTTTCTTTTTTTGTTTTTACTATTTGCTAACACTCTTTAAGATTTTTGTTTTTCAGATTCTTTTCTCTAAAATTTTTCTTCTCTAATTCTTCCTAAAATTTTCTTCTCTTAATTCTTCTCCCCCTCCCTCAAATGTAATCTAATTCTTATATAAGCAAGACCTAAACTTTTTTCTTTAATTAAAAACAAACCACTATTAATTAAAAACTAAAAGTAAGACTTCCACTTTCATTTTATTTTAATCTAACTTTTAATCCCACTAAATTATATTTTATTCCCCACTATTTTTATTTTAATTATTTTAAAGCATGATTATGTATATTTAATTAATTCTTTTAACACCACTACACTTTGTTTCACACTCTTTTATTAAAGAAAGAATTATTCTTCATTACCAAATGTTTTGTCTTCCACCCTAATTATTTTAACAATATCTAAACAACTAATGGACAAAATACTTTAATTCAAATAATTGACTACAAATTAATGACCAAAATAACCCCAAAATTATAGAAATTTACTACTATACCCTTATCAGCTATAACCAATTCACCTAAATCAAACAACCATAATATAGCAAATTTAACCAATTCTTAAACAATTTTAACAACAATCCTAACAACATAATGAACAACCAAGAACAACATTATTTTTAAATAACACAAATTTTCAGATTTATCAACAATAATAAACAAGTAACTTCAAATCACTTAAACTTAAATTAAATTGAACTTAACGTATCAAACAAACTATCTCAATTCTGTAATTAAAAATCCGAATTTATACTTAAGCAAAAATAATGAAACAAATTTAATCTACTAAACTTAATAATCAACTAAAATTCGAATTAAATCTAACAATATCACAACCAAGATTAAGGATGCAAATGATTAAACTATAACATTTCAATATTAAAACAAAACAAAACACATGATTAAAGTATGAAGATGAAAAACTAATCAAGAACATGATGAACAACAAGTAAGAAACAAAATCAAATATACACTATTTTAGATCCGAAAATATCAAACAAAATATGGACATAAATAAAACTCAAACTAATAACCGAATCGGAATAATATATTTACATATACATATTATGATATACATTTATGTATACAAATCTGCCCATATATACATATATATAAACAAAGTATACATAGAATGATATACCTATATATATACATATATACATACATATACACTTGTATATGCATATAAATATATTTTTATATATAAATCTGTTCGAAATATATATATATATAGATATAAATCTGCCCGATATATATATATATATATATATATATATATATATATATAATATACTCGTATATACAATATATACATAATATACACATGAGATATACCTAATATATACATATATAATCATGAGAAAAAAAAAAGAAAAAAAAAACGGGGGGAGGGGGGCTGGTTCGTTGGGAGGCAACATCTATTGTTGCTGGTGTAGGCTCATTCTCTAATGTGCAATTCCTTGTTGTATAAGGTTGAGAGTTTCCACTGGTTTCTCTTTTTTGATGTCTTTTTATAAACATCATGTTTCAAGAAATCATTCCTCTCGATCTTTGATTTTTCCTCCCTCAATAGGTTAAGTAATATGAGAGAATATCATAGCAAGGAGAATGATGGCAAGGATTACTTTTGTGTGAGCCATGAAAGGAAAAATAAGAAGGACAGTCTATATTTTGCAACGAGACTAACGGTGGAGGGTCGTTTGTGGCTGGACGTGAGAAACGGACTGTTGGTTGGTCGTTCATGGTGGGAGGGCTGGTTCGTTGGTGCTGGAAAGGTAGCCGGCGATGGGTGGCAGCCATGGTGGCTGGCGGCAGAGGTAAGGTGAAGAAGAAGAAAGACGAAGAGAGGAAATAGTTAAGGTGGAGGCTTTTTTTTTTGTGTTATGTGTGTTATGTTAGGTTTAGGGTTTGTTTGAATAGTGTATAGTAGTGTAGTTTATGGGTTATAGGTCATGGGTCATGGGTTTGGGTTATGGGGTTTTGGGTTGGGTAGAATAAGTTTGGGCCTAGGTTTAAAATTTAAGAAAAGGCCCAATTCCGAATTTGTCTTCTCTATATAAAAAAAAATTATTTATTATGAAATAAATTTAAAAAAAATGTTAAGATTAAATTATAAAACCAAAATTATCTTAAAAATACTAATTAACTTAGAATAATAATTATCACACAAAATTAGACGTTAATAAAAATGAAAATCGCACAAAATTGGACATTAAATGCTAAAAATGCAAACATACATATTTTTGTGATTTTATAAATAAACTTAATTATTCTTAAGTATAAACTAGAATTTTATATACAAATGCAACATATTTTTATATTTTTTATTTATTTAAACAAATAAATATGCACAGATAAATGCAAACAATTCAAGAAAAATAACAAAAAATTCACAAATATTGCAAACAACACAAAACTCTTTCATTTTGAATTTTTGGGAGTAATTCTCATATAGGGCAAAAAATCACGTGCTCACAATGATGATTTCGGACTTGGGCGTATGCCTGGATCGGGTTTTGGATAAGCCGGGAGCGTTTTGGCGCATATTATGGAAGATAGCATTTTAGAAAAAAATTGCATCAATTTGGCTTAAAATGCATTTTAGTATTATTGATATCCGTTTGGGATTCCGGGACTGGGAGTAGCTCCGTATGGTTATTCTGGATTTGGGAGCGCGATCGGAAGTGAATTCGGAGGTCCGTAGGTCATTTTGGAGTCGTTTGGCTAAAGATAGAAAATTGAACATTTGACCGGAAGTTGATTTATGTGTTAGAGGGATCGAAATATGAATTTTATGGTTCGGATAGCTTTGTTAGGTGATTTGGGACTTAGAAGTGTGTCCAGAATATTTTTGTGATGACCGGTGTAGAATTAAGCTTGAATTGGCAAAGTTAGTATTTTGGCGAATTCCGGTTGATAGGTGAGATTTTGATCCGAGGGTCGGAATAGAATTCCGAGAGTTGCTGCAGCTTTATTATGTCATTTTGGACAAGTGTGTAAAATTTAAGGTAATTTGGTAATTACATGTTTTATGCTTTTATATCAGTGTTAGAGCCTATCGGGTGAGTTAGGAGTGAATTGAATTGAAAATGAAGCAAATAGCATGTTTGAAGGAAGTTTGAATACGGAAAGTCAACCTAGAGTTGACTATCGAGTTAGAGTGCTCGGAATCAGATTCTGATGATTCGACTAGTTTCAGGGGATCATTTATGACTTAGGAGAGCAATCGAATTGAATTTGGAGGCCCGGTGTAGAAATAGGCTTGAATTGGCTAAGGTTGAATTTTGGCGAAAACCGAACGGTAGGTGAGATTTTGATCCGGGAGTCGGAATGGAATTCCGACAGTTTCAGTAGCTCTGTTAGGTGATTTTGGATGTGCCTGCAAAATTTTAGGTCATTCGGGCATCGTTTAGTCGGGTTTTTGATTGATTGTGTAATTCGGAATGTTTTAAGGAATTTAGGCTTGACTTCGATGTGAATTATGGGTTTTGATGTTGTTAGACGTGTTTTGAGGATTGGAGCAAGTTCGAATAAAGTATTAGGATATGTTGGTGTGTTTGGATGAGGTCCCGAGGACCTCGGGGTGTTTTCGGATGGCTAAACGGGAGAAAATGTGGAATTTTGCAGG